>JACEII010000050.1:544198-594856 GCA_014332785.1 Antheraea mylitta | reverse complement strand
GCAGTCAAACTCGCACCTCCCGCCGCTGGCTGGCTGCTCATCCACACACCTTAAAAGCTAGCAAAATCGCGACTACCGTGAGGTTCTCTCGAACCTTCTTCATGCGTACGCTAAGGTTGTGGAATGGGTTGCCCAGCACGGTTTTTCCTCAGGGCTATGATATGGAGCTCTTCAAAAAGGGACTGAAACGCGCTCTTTAAGTTCGGCAACACAACAGCGATGCCCTTGGTGTTGCAGTTGTTCATAGGCGACGGTAACCACTTACCATCAGGTGGGCCGTCAGCCTGTTTGCTGCCTTTTTGGTATAAAAAAAGTCGGTCCTATAGTTTTCTCCCAACAAAATAATTAAAAGATTAATCTTTCTGAGAATATGGAAACTTACAATTAATAACAATAATCAACATTGACAATCATTTAATTTGTAATTAGAAATATTGAAGGCATTAATAGAAATTTAAATAAACTTATTTCTCAAATTGTACCAAATTATACATAAATGCAAAACGTTTTATGAAGATCGCTTCAATAGTTTAAGAGTTTATGGTAGAAAAACATAATGATACTGGATTGTTATATAAGTTTGAATTTATTTCTAAACTACTTATCATTTTCCGCTATTTGTCAATCAATGTAAACGCAACCTAACAATACGATGCAATCCATTTGGGCACATGTACATTATTATTATTGATTGCGCATTAGTAAGGTGCGGGAGGGGGTCGCGGTGTGTTACTGGAGAGGGGGGAAGCTGAATGGCGTCGCGAGTTGAGGATTGAGGGAGGAGTGGTACGAGATTGAAACAGTGTTACGTGTGACATGTCAAAGGGTTAATTACACTATTAATGTTACCAGGTACAAATAAAAATAGAATATACAGATTTTATTATTAATCAAGTTTCATTATTTTTGTGATCGAATTTTTAAGTTCGACCTTACCTTAAATCAAATCTTACCTGACCTTAAATAACGATATGGATTTTAACACGCCAGGTTTAGAGGAGGTACTGGTTCTTAAATACAGATGCCGATACACATCTATGTATATTTAGTGTTAGATTTAAGGGTATTACGGAAATGATAGTGCGTCAGAAAAAGTTGCTGTCACAAAAATCTCAAGCTCGTTCCAAGAATATGAACCGATGTAAATCTATGTGACGTCTGCACTCGATACCACCACGCCATCACCGTTCTAAATAATTAAAAAATGAGAAGAGTGTGCGTATACAGAACGGGGGATAGTTGGGATTTATATCTAAGTCAGTAGGGTCCAACAGAAAATAATATGCTATAAATTTCAACATTTATCTCTCTCTCTCTCTTTGTATATATTTAGAATACATGAAGAATATACTATCTCATTTTCTGAATACCTGAAAGCTGTATATACATTTAGAGTTATCTCTTTTTCGTTACACATTTTTCCACTTCAATTAACGTGATTTTTCTTACATTTCAGGTAAAAATATGGTTCCAAAATAGAAGGACGAAATGGAAGAAGAAAGACAACGTCACTAATGTTGACGTAGCGGAGATGAAACAGCAGAACAAGCTCGCGGAAGAGAAGAAAGTAGAAGAAATCAAAGAAGATCCCTTAGCGATCGACGCGAATAAGAAGACTTGTAATAAGATTTTAAGCGAGAAACTTAGTTCGAAAATCATAACGCAAGTTTCTCCGAAATCGAGGAAAGTCGAAAAGGGGGTTATTCTCGAAACGATATGCGACACGAATGACATAGAGAGTCGAATTTCTATAACGAAAATAACGAATAAATTGTCGAGCACGGATTTGTCGGGTGAGGCTGGAAAAGTGTCTGTGAAAAGTTTCAGTCCCGACGAAGTGAAAGACATGAATTTCGATGAATTAAGTACAAGCGTTGAGATGTAAAGTTCGAGTTAAGTTTCATAAATAAGAAAACAATTAATTGATTAATAATTTGACGACAGTTCTCTCAACGAATTCTAATTTTTTGACTATACTTTTTCTATTAAGTTATTTTCTTTTTGATGTTTTGAATTATATCAAGTTCTATATTTATTGACACTTCTTGATTTATTGATGTCATAGTACGTTTGTGAGTTTATATGTTTTCACAACCCAATTGTCTAGACTATTATTGTTATAGTCGAGTAGGTAATAACTAAGTACTGATTATTTTAATGTTCTAACAAAATGGTGACCCTCTTGTGAACACTTTCCAATATAAAAAAATATGTCATCTCAGAATTGATACTCTGCGCCGTGGTATTATTTTCATTCGAGTAAGTTGTGTACAATAACCGGAGTATATTACGTAAAGTGCCACGAATATTACGAAATATAAAGTCAAATAACAAAATTACGAATAATATAGAAGAGGCAAAACGTGACAGACTAAAATGCCGCTAAATTCTTAAGTATTTGTCGACATCGCTCTATAGAGTTTAGTATAAGTGTTAATTTCTGCCATACAACATCGATTTTATTGCGGCTTCATTTTTAATTCTTGAGATCTTTGTAATTTTCAATTAAATTTTGGCAAACGATTTGTTAAATCAACTCATAAAAGTTTATTAAGTTGAATGTATATTATTATAATCGGTAATTGAACTGTCAATCGATACCATGTCATAATACAGAGAAAGTAACATAATGGAAAATGTAGTTTGTTATGGGCAGGAAGGATAGAGGTCTGGAGTTGTGTCTTTGTGTATAAAAAATATACCGCTTAAAAGGTATCTCATATAGATGACGCTGGTAGATCTAGAGACTTAAATGTGCTAATAATTTTATAATTTACATACACAAATATAGTTTCAAATAAACACTGCATTTGTTTATATAATAATAATAATAATAATAATAATTTTTATTAAATTCAGATATTACATCCATTTTTTGTTAGTAAAGCTTAGTCTATGTTAGAGGTATACAGCATATTTTAGTGCAATTAAAAATAACGTTTTTCACCCACACAAGCAAAAGTCATCAAATTGTATAGGTGCACACACTTTTTAACAACTTTGTCCATTTGTGAACAAACAAACTATCCGGCCTACTTGATAACATTCTCAAGACATTATTTGAACTGCCACACATTCGACCCATCAGGGAGTTTGCTTTCTTTCGAATGATTGCGTAAAAATCATCCACACGAGCTTCAGCAAACATGCCCGATGCACTACAATATCGAGGCAGCCCCAACAATGCCCTGAAGACATTGTTGTACTGTATACGCAACGCATTATACGCAAGCAGTGTGTATGAGGTCCAGAGATTGCTGGTATAGAAGTTCTGGCAGTAGGCCTTAAATAATGTTATTTTTACACTTGGTGTGCAACGAGTAAACCTCCGGACCAGCATATTCCCTCTCACCGATAATGCCCTGCGCTCTCTTTCTATGTCCTTATCATCCTTCATATTATCCGTGATGTAGTGTCCGAGATATTTAACTTGTGAAACTCTTTCTAAAATGGTTAATGGTTAATATAATGGTTATGTTTTCACAAATACTTGGACAAAGTTTAATCACACATTATATTAGTTTCAAATAATTTTCTCTAACTTCAGTAGCTCCAATATGGCAATTTTTAAACTATTATTTTCGTTTTTTTTTTTTTTTGGGAAAACGCGTATACGATATTTCTCCTTGGCTCAATCCTTTATAGTGGTCATCGAATTAGTTCAGTATTATATAACGTTCAGCGCCATCTATTGGCGATTATTGTGAAACTGATCACGGCAATTTATTGTAAATATTGTATTTTGGAATTTGTGTGGAAAAAATAGTCATTTTTTTAAATGTTTTGAAAGCTTTGTTTGTGTAAGCTTTAAACTCTTCCTTTGATATGAATTATTATAATTTTACTTTAATAAACAGACATTATTGATATGAATGATGTAATAATGAAAATGAATTAAAATACATATATTGTTTTAAAGTTTTACTACTAATTAATGCAATATAAAGTTACACAATACAAATGCGTTACTTAATTTATACACAATATTTAGTAATGATATTATAATAGGTAGCTTTTGTTTTAACACATATTCAAATAATATACAAAGATGAGGTATACGATTTTTTTAATGTTAAACTATACACTTTGTAAATATAAATAAGTACATTTTGAAAATGAATTATGTGTATTCCTTCTCCTTCGTTTATTTAGTTACTGCATTAGAAGCTAATACAGTTTTCAAGGATATTGTTTTAGTGATAACATCTTATAAGAATGTAATATTCTCTGATCTTAAAGAATCTAATCTAATCCCAACATGGTATAAGAGAAAAAAATCTAGGTTTATAATTAGTTTCCCTGAAATCGTAGATTACACATTTCATACAGAATTTAAGGGAACTACATTTTTAAGTTAATATTTTGAGTAGATATATTTACCGATTTTAATTGCATACAATTATTGCTTAAACCCTGTGCATATGTGTAATTAGATGTCATGCTCTGAAATATTATCTAACTGATGATAAAAATTACGTCAAAATTAATTCAGCCGTGTCTGAGATCTTATCGGATCATATCATGTCGGGGGCATGTGGGTTACGTTTTGATTTAAAGATTATAGAGAACTTGCAACAAAATTTTGAATAAGATTAAAACCCCAATTTGAAATGCATATTAAGAGAAGCAAACTGCTTTTAACTTTTTGATTCATTTTCTTTAAAACTTAGAATAAGATTCTTATAGTTTTCACCCTGGTTATGTTAAAAAAAACTTTTTTTTTAAATGAAATTAAAGAATTATGATATTATGTTGTGAAAGAGTCTCGTGACAATATTTATATTACGGAATTGAAACAAACTATTATTTCTATATCTAATTAATTGCGTTTAATTTTTTCGTAACGCGCGATAAAATTCAATAGATAACATAATATGAAATATTATTACATTAGGTAACCTAAAAGTGATCTACTTGTACTGTATTATTTAATATATAATACATTTACAGTAAGAATGAATTCTGATTAATTGCCTCTGTTTCTTTAATTAATTCATACTCTTATAAAAGTAATTAAACAACATTTGTTAATTGTTAAATGTAGCGAACATTTTTTTGGAGCTTACGTGTTTGTGTTCATTAAATATTTCGTGATTTGAAATGAAGACAAAATTGTAAATTATTAGGTACAAAATTAGTGTTTAGAATTTATTCGGAGAGAAATTACTAAGTAATATAATTTTAGAATAAGTATAGTTGAAAGTGACAAATAAATAGTTTTTCATTACCGTGATACTTTTATTTTATTCAGAACCCTTATTAACTAAGAAATCCAGATATACCACATGAATTATTAATAACTAGCTGTGCCCGCGACTTCGTCGAAACTTCATGTACAAAACGTTGATTAATAAAGTCATCTGAATCTATTAAATCAAATTATTATCTATTTTTCCCGCGTACTTAAATCGCGTATTCATTGATATTGCAATAACTATTTATAGACCTAGAAGATTTTAATAAATCAAAGACTAAATGTTACTCTACGATGTGCTTTATGATTTTCTTCGAAAATGCTTGATAGTGCTTAGCAGTGATGCGTGTCCAATCAAACAAATAGACAGACAGTCATTCATTTCTAAAAATGATTGAAATGTATTTTATTACTTACTCTTAGACACTGGCAACATTTTTTTTTTTACAAAAATCTAAAACGGACAGACACTTTAGATTGACATTATCATTATAAATGTATAGAAATGAAGAATAGAATTAGAAATGAAGATTACATACTCAGGTTATGTAAATACAACATCTAACGACAAGAACTGAAACAAACTAAACTTAATTTGAATTAGAGCCACCTATTAGCTTATTATCACATTAACAATAAAAGTGTACATAACGACATCTATTAGCATATTGAACAATTAACTTAATATCGAAGTTTATTTAGTTTAAAGGTATTTCGTTTCAATAATACTATCATAGATGGCGTAATTTTCAACAAGTTAAATACTAAAATAATTTCATTTAAAACAAATTTAATTTATAATGACAACAGTAAATATAATAATGATGAATAAATACCCAAATAAACAATCAATATTTCTTCCAATCCAGACAAGTGATATTCGTTAATCGAGATAGATGGCGCTACTGTTACCAACTCTGATTGCGAATGTTATATCAGAGATTGATGAGATTCATTCCAGTCGAAATAAACCGTCCATAATCAGGTAAATATTTGTTGTCTATAAGTGTGACTTAAACTTAGTAACAAGTAATACATTTTTTTATCAAGTTCTTTTAGAATAATTACTTTGAGATGTAAAATACTATCTAATAGTTTTAAGTCAAACTTATTTATTCATGTAAATACCGTTTCGTTTTGTAATGAATTTGTAGACTTTACATTATTTAACTCAGTTTGAATAATTTATCAATTCTTAGATTTAACTGAAACATTATTCGAGGCGTTCTCAAAACAAATATATAAATATATTAAAAATAAATAAATGTAACATATATAATAATGTCATATAATTTGTACTAGATTTGGACGTGTGTTCGTGATTAAATTATATGATTTAAGCATAGTATTAGTGTTCCAGGTAAAATAAAAACCATTAGAAAGGGTGATCTAGAAATGACACGTGGGAATCGAGTGGATCGATATCAGCTATGTTTCATTTGCTGTTGGTGACACAATGATATTGTTTTGCAATATTCATAAGAAAATAATAATATAGAAAATTTTTATCCGTTCTTGTATGATACTGGTATATTTGGCAAATTCTTGTTTAAAAGCTAACATAGACGTAAGAGAAACGGGCGTATTTCAGTGCTAAGAGTGATAGCCCTCGATTACGTGCGACAGTGAGATTAGCTCCAATTTTAGAATGTTGATTACATTCCCGCCCGCACTCTCCTCAGCTCGGGCCGCTGCTCACGAAGTTTGCGAAAACGACAGCGTGTTAAATTTTTAAAAATTCATCTTACATTGTACCGTTTGCAAACGCAAGTTGTCTTATTGAAGTGAAACTTCTAATGGCATGGTAGGGAAAAATTTGCGTTACGTGTTTCGTTCAACGTATTTTGTGTGTAAGTACCTATGCCTGGGTATAGTAGTATATCAAAATTAGTACATAAATAGGTAAGTATTTATACTACGCGACTTTGTATAAAATTCTCATGTATTAAATTAAATACATATAATCGCTCGCAATGGTTTTTTATTTTTCATTTAAATTCAAGGTAATGATTTATTTATTTTAAAATATTAGTTATGTTATTTGTAAATATCGACTTAAGTATCTAGTATTTAACCAATTATAAAATTGCTATTCGCAGTTGCCATAACGATAATAAATAAAAGAATCCGAAAACAAGCGAGACATTATGTTCTACTAGCTTTTCCTTGCAGTTTTGCTCGTATTACTGTAGATTTAGTCTGTCCATCGAGAATATATTAGAGGTGTTCTCTTCGAAAGGCACTTATGACCTTTTCTATTGCTTTCCACAACATCTATGCAAAATTTCATAATAATCAGCTGAGTAGTTAAAATGCGAAGAAAACTTAATAAATAAACAAACTCTATACATTTATAATATTAGATAGAATCTGTAAAATAATATAACAGTAATAAAAAGCAAAATTTTAATATATCCTTCAAAGAATAATAAAGTACCTACATGTTAATGTTCTGCAATCAACAATTCAATTAAACTTCTAGATATTGCCTAGAATTGACAAAGATTTAATTCCCAATTTTTGGTCCAGTGGATAGATAGAAGTATTTGGACAATGTATGTAATTGCTTCAGAGGTATCAGGTTGGTTGTCTGTAGTTTTGTAGATTATTAACAGATTTTCAGCTTAAACCGATAAGGTACTTGTATTGAACTATTGCTGAGTTTTTTGTTGAATGTTATTTATATTCATAATAATATATTATTCAACTCAAGATATTGTTATTTTCTGTTTATGTACACTAATTTTTTAAAAACTAGAAGTCAGATTTGAAAATCTATTTTTGTATTTTGTAGATTACTTTTTAAGGCCGGTTATAGGTGTGCTATCTAGCAATATACTGCGATTCTTAAAAGTGTAGCAATAACACGCAATAGTGCAGGTGGAATATGTGGCGTGGTATATCGTGGACTGGGGACTGATTGACTGCCCGAGGAAAACCGAGCATTAACGTAGTAAACCGATCAGTGAACACACATTAATTCAAAATAAAAAAAAGTGAAACCATTGCTCTCTCCTATTTAACAACATTCTTGAATGTCCAAAGAATTTTTAAAGCGTGTATGCTATCGCTACCGCTTGAATTCCTTTCGTTGATGTGATGACATTAAACAAATGCACGGAAAATATCCAACTTTGAATATTATACGAGTTTCCAAGTTCAATTCTGTAGCAATTTGTTTGCATTAGAAAATAATTGCTGATATAAATGTATAGGATTACGGAGTTATTAATACTTAGAATTATACAATACGCTTATGAATCTGTGAGTGATTCAAAAGAGGATTGTCGAGATGTAAGTTACAGTTAATGTCAGTCTGATGAGACCCACTTTCTAGGCCAAAATACCAAAGAGCAAAATGCGTTTTATCTTTAGTTAATTATAAATTACTACGTAAAAAGTCTATTCTATTTGTATACGTACTACTCATTAACACTTTCACTGCAATACGCACGGTAAGTTACTAAAAATAAAGTCAAAAATGTCTGGCTTGAGTTTGCAATACCACAAACTAGTTTTATGTTATCATTATCAAATATGTTATAAAACAAAGTCCTCTGCCAGTCTGTTCGCGATAAAACCAAAACTATTGAACGGTTTTTTTATTCTCGAACTGACTACGCTATTGACCTGGCATGGTCTTAACAGCTTCACCGAACTACGATTGAACGGATTTTCAGTTGATTTTCACCAGTACATAAAGTGCTTCATGAGAAAGGTTTACGTATATAATCTGTCAATATTATCAGGGCGGGACAACGTCCGCCGGGCCCGCTAGTTCATAATATATTATATTTGTATATAAACCTCTAGTTTTTTTTTCTAAAACTATTTAGGTAACTCGGAGACCTAGGTTTATACTGGAAAGCATGTGGATAGATTGTGTGAAGAATAATTAGTGTATTAAATGTGTGAATACTAAGTTGATAGCTGGTAGATTAAGTGTAAGGAGAAAACAGATTCTAGGTAACCTATTTAGTTGAGACAATAATAAGCTGGCGAATATTAAGCAATTTAGAATTAGAACTTTGTACCTAACATGTACCAATGCGTCTTTTTAAAAAACCAGTTTATATCTGAAAATAGTGCAAGTTCAAATGTGAGCGAGTCTGTATTAAAAAAATATCTATACAGTTCAAAGTTCCGTATAATAATATCGGTAAGTCAATTTGTAAATACGAAATTGACTCGACTTGACAATAATATTCTGCAAAGCGATATAAATTCATACAAATATAAATTACTTCCGACCTAGTAATCGGATCGTTACAATATTGTAACACCTTTTATAATAGTTCACAATGATTCTCTTTCACTTAAATAAAGCTCCCTGTTCATTCTGCGACTCTATTTAACTTCGATAGATATACCTAGTAAGAATAAATTAACCCAAAATGAATCTTTGTGGTAGTAGTATTTCACTCGTTTTCGTCGATACTCCGTGTATAATTTTCAAACCAGATTATGGTTTTATGATGGAAGATTCTAGTATACTTGAAATGTATTTAATTGAATTCATACGCTGTTGTTTTCTCGATAGGTGATCGCTATAACTTTTTATGGTATGTCTATGTATAAATAAGTGACGATAAAACTGGACAGTACCTTCTACTCTATTTTTCCATAACACAATTTTTTTTTTCAGTAGCAATTATTGAGGGTTAGTATTATCAATAAAAAAATGAAAATAGGTAATATAGTTTCTGTACAAACCTAGTTAATTTTAATTATATTAGTTTAAGAAAGTGGATCAAAGTGCTAATGTCTGCCCATAATATATTTTTCGTTTGATATTAGTAATAATATTTGTTAATGTACATAAAATCACTCATTTAAATGCATTCAAAATCAAATCAAAATCAAAAATTCTTTACTCAGTTTAGGCCCTAATAAGGCGCTTATGAACGTCATAAACTACCACCGGTTCGGAAAACAACCCAGCCATCGAGAAGAACCGGCAAGAAACTCGATCGGGTACTTTTTTTTATTATCACTACACAATTATCTACACTATTATCAATCTACACATACTCATATTAATCTATGCAATTTACAAATAGTCCTTAGTAACATTTATAAATATTTTATCTAATTCATATCTATTTTAATACAATAGTGCTTTACAATAAGGTTTTGTGTGATGACGATTTTATTATTAAAACAAAGAGATGTAGTGAAGTTAAGGAAACAGTTTTTTTAACGCGACTGCAAATTATATCAGAAATGCAGCGTGAATGCGAGTCTTTATTGCACAGTCACCGTGAAATCGTACCTCGTTGTAAGCATTATTGACTGGCCGACAATTTGTCGCAAAACGTTTACACAATGTCACAGGACTAGCAAACGACAGATGCAAACAAACAGATCGTTATAAAAAAAACACCATTAATGTTATTTATCAAATCTTATTGCTTAGGTCATTGATTTGACTCATTCGTTGGTACAGTCGAGATTATAAAATTCTATTAGACGAATTAGATATTTGAAATGTATAATGTATTATTATTACTCTAACTGTTCTGAATTGTATTGACCGTTGATATGGCGGAATATTTTACTAAGGCCCTATATAATAAAGCAATGTTAAAGGGATGAACTGCGAAAGTGCTACCATCACACCTATTGCTGCACGTATTATGATTTTACTAAGGATTGTTGTTCTTTTAAGGTCAGTTATACATAGCTGTAGGTTGCAGTAACCTCTCAACGTCAGTTGATTTCGAAATCTATTAGCTATTGCATAATAAAGTAACATATAATTATCGTATGAAGAAACAATGCGGAGCTGATAACAAATTAGATAAAATAGATTCTATCGACGTGTGTTTGAATGCTGCGATGAGTCGGAGAGTTTAATGAATGGAAATTATAATTATAAAACATAACACGGTGATAGGGTTTTTCTTTAGAATAGATTATACCCTGTTAGGTATAACTCTTCAGTTGAAAATAGCAGAGCACGTAGACATATGTAAGTTTTAATATGTTACCAACTTAAACCACATTGTCATTTAAAATCAAGTAAGAATGTGGTCAGATAATAAAACTTGTAAAGATGTAGTATTCAAACAGTGTTGTTGACGATTTGAGGTTCAGGTAATACTTTGTATCTTGATGACTAGTTTTCGGTACAGACCGACGCTTCTAATGTTGCATAGAATTCATTGTTATTATTAGCATAAAATGTTGTATCCACTATTCGTAACATTTTGCCCGTTTAAGCTGTAACTAGGGCTGTTTAATCTCATTCACATCTCTCGTCTCGGTAATCCGATTACTTGTAATAGATCGGTACCACTTTTCACATCGTTTGTCCCGTCTACAGGGACGTATTTGAATGTCACTGGGTGTTTGTCTCCCAACCATATTTAACAACCATTTTATTACTTGATATGGAATTTATTTCACTATAATGATAGGCTTTATTTTATAAACTTTTATTTTATTATTATAGAACAAAATACTATCAAGTAAGCATAGGATAAATTAAGTAAATAATTCACACAAGGACATTAATTCCATACTAAACATAACTTGTACTATATTTAGTCTGGCCATAAATACTGTTATAATTAAAAATAAACAAAATATTACATTTGGATTTGGAATCTCTCATTACATACAATATTTTGCGATATTAAAATGGAGTGGGGTGATAAAGAGAACCGAATCGCTGTGATTGCATTACACAAAGTAGGTATGAGCCACATGCAATATTTGAAACTCTCCATACGCTTGGTATTAGTTAAATATTTGTGTACCGGGCTATTAAAAGGTACAATGAAACCTCTGTTTGTGACAGAAAAAGATTTGGTCGTCGACGTAGTATTCATACGAAGAAGGTGGTAAAAGCATTAAGGGAAAGAATTCGAAGAAATCTTGTCCGAAAGCAAAAGATTTTATCTCGGGAGATAAAGATAGCACCTAAAACCATGTCGCAGAAATTAAATGATGACTTAGGACTTGCAGCCTATAAGAGACGTACTGGTAATTTCTTAACTGATAATTTAAAAAAGAATAGGGTGGCAAAATTGATACAACTATTGAAGCGATAGGCAAATGGAGGTCACAGAAAAAAATTGTTTACGGATGAAAAAATTTGCGAAAATTGAGAAACATTTTAACAAACAAAATGACCGTATTTATGCTTAAAGCTCTAAGGGAGCTTCCCAATTAGTCGACAGAGTGCAACGTGGGCACTATCCGATTTCAGTGATGGTTTGGTGGGGTATTAGCTATGAAGGAATCACTGAGCCATACTTTTGTGAGAAAGGTATCAAAACATCTGCACACGTGTATCAAGATACCATTCTTGAGAAGGTAGTGAAGCCCCTTAAGTTGTTAATAACTGAGAATGGTCCCTACAGCAAGACTCGGCGCCGAGTCATAATGCTCGGACTACGCAGCCTTGGTTGGAAGCGAATGAACTTCATCAGAGCTGAAGACTGCCCGTCGTCTAGTCCCGATCTTAATCCGCTGGATTATGATTTATGGTCAGTTTTAGAGAGTATGGCTTGCTCTAAACGCCATGATAATTTGGAGTCCCTAAAACAATCTACGTACGATTGGCAGCGAAGTATTTTCCCATGAAAAAAGTGCGTGCGTCTATTGATAACTGGCCTTAACGTTTAAATATTATTCTAATATACAAGTTATATTTAATTGAAATCAATTCAGTACTTTTTGCGTAAAATAATAACATACATAGTTCCGTTCCCAAAAATACTTTCATTAATAATATTATTATGCACATATAGATATTTGGTACACACACAGACACAAAACTGATTAAAACAATGATTTTTCGGTTTCTTAATACTTAGGTGCCAAGAAGTGCGTCTAAATTGTTTTTGGCATCGGCTTTATAAAAATCCAACTTCAATAAATTATTTAAAAATAACAGATTATCCAGGTTCTATATTAAAGTTATAGAAAAGTCGCTATTTCAATTGCCATACAAATCCTTAAAATTTCAAACAAAACGCTCCAAGTTCGTATCTGTCTCATTTCCAATATTCTATTAAGCTACAAAGTTCCAATTGCTGCTAATGAAAGCCGTGTGTTATATTTCGTAAGGTCTATTTTGGTCTGGACGTGAAGGATCTAATAATTTGCTACGAAATAATGGTAAATACACACAATTGTTGATACGATTCCTCGACGAATTCCGAAAGGTTCACGTTTTAGACGAAAACGTACGACAGATGACAGTTGTTTAATTCGGTCGCAATATGTCGAACATGATACAAATGCTGACATTTTGACGTTTAATATTCGACTTCATTGTGTCGTGGAAATATTGCTTAACATAAATAAATAGTGTTGTGAACAATGAATCCTATAGCACACTGGACGCGTTATTTTGTGAATATCATTCTCACTAACAGTAATATAAGATATAGTACACATATCTTAATAAGATTAAATAACAAGTCTATAGTTATTTATTGTATAAAAAACGCGTACGGAGCTGGCGATTGCTAGTTTATATTCTTTAAAATATGTTCAAGAAGTCAATAACACTCGAAAACATCTGTTTAAACTATCAAATAGTATAAAAATAAATACTTTTGAATTATATAACGAGTAATATTTTAATAATATTTTGTCATTTCAGCTCTCTTTTTTTGTTTGAGTATTTATCACACAATTGTCGTCATTACCATGAGATATCATTTACTAATCTTTTTTTTTTATATCATAGGAGGCAAACGAACAGGTTAGTCACCTGATGTTAAGTGATCACCACCGTCCATAGACACTTGCAACACCAAAGGCGTCGTAAATGCTTTGCAAGCTCGTGCTGGGAGAGGACGGGGGAGGAGGAAGTTGAGGAGAGTAGGCTTCCGGCGCTCTCGCTGATCGAACGAGACACAACAATGTAAGCACTGTTACTTCACGTGGGTGTTTCTGTGAGAGAGTGGTATTACCCCGTGCGAGCCGACACATTCGTACTGAAGCCAGTAATAGCTTGACCGTGGCTCTACCACCTACTAAAATCTAATCTAAGAACTTCTTGGAATATCTGAGTACTTAATTAGGTTTTTTTTCATACGTCGTTTTTTTTTTAGCTTTTTGAACCTGGGCTAGAATAAAGTTCGTTATCACATAACATCTCAACCCAGAGGATTATAAAAGCGATGCTCGACGTTCAATAAAAATGGCATAATAATAATATGTTGTCGCATTAAAAGATGCGATTAAAATTATTTATTTTACGGGAAATATATAAATGTTTTATGCTTGGTTTGTGTGAGTGTTTGTCTGTTTGTTAATATAATTTTATATAGTTATAGTGAAGAATAGCAAATATGTTAACACTAATGAAGGACGCAATGACGGTTTGTCTTATAAATTATTTTACGACACTAGTTTCTTTAATTAGTTTTATGGGGAAGATATTGCCAAATATTCACGTGTTGGCAGTTGGCAGATTCTTTCCTTTACATTTACTTTACCGCTATTCGTAGTTGACGCCTTTTATAGGAGTCATCGAATGTCCCAATAGGAATACCAAAAAGAAGTCGCAATTTAGGTCTTTTTCACAGCATTTTGACAGAACCGAGTTCGGATTTTTTTTAGTCTTTTACAGCTTTTAGCGTTTGACCACAACCTCGTCTGATGTTAAATGACGATTTGGTCTAAGATGGTGAAACACACTGAGCCTAAACGGGACTGTCTCTCAAGTCTGTGTATCAGAACACACCAACAGATGCTTGGCTACAAATTTTTAGCTTTAGAGTGATACTGAGCCAGGTGGATTTAGAAAAAGCCTTAACACCATGCTAAAGTTTCATCATTATGTTTTTCTTCAGAGAGAGTTCCGACTCAGTCTACTCCGACTGACGCGGACACACCACATTTCAAGCTTCGATAATGCGGTTGTTTGACAAAGTAGTGCTATGTCGTTGGCGATTTTCCTAGTTTGAATCTAAATGGAGAGGATGTATGAACTCAGATATTCGACTGAATATAAGTCCTCAATTAAAAGGACCGCGTAATTTGATAGGTTTTGGTATTCAACGTTGGTAAGCGAGTGATGGAACGTGACCACTTTGGTTGAATGGAACGCGCCTACAATACGGCGCGGCGTTTCTATTGCACTGGATCAGCTGGTGGAGTGGTAAACCCGACTAGACTAACACAATTAGGCGCAGAACATTGTCGACTATAATTTAAAAATAGCTATAAGGGATAAGACTGAAGCTGTCATTAAAGTAATATTCTCAATGAAAAAAAAATGTAACAAACGTAAACTAACGTTACGCAGCAAATGTTTTTTTTTCTCGAACTGACTACGCTATTGACTTAGCAAGGTCTTAACAGCTTCACCGGACTACTCATAGCAAATGTAAAATAGTGTAGTGCAATAATAACAATGGCTGCTCACTTTTTAAACGATTTGCGGACAAATAGTTTGCAGACAAAAATAACCGACTAGACCACTACCATAAACATAGTAATAAACTAGACACAGTGACTCTATTTTAGTTTTTTGCGTTTCAGATTCAGACAGTACGTATCTAACTACCGAGAGGTTTAGAAACACCTTGTCTTACTATATAAAAATGAATAGATCCACAGTCGTAAGTTAGTATAGGAATAAAACAAAATAAATAATACAGTGAGAATATTAAAGGATAATATATAAGGTTGCGCTGAGCTGATTATCGACGTAAATTATGTTCGGATTATAGTAATAAAAAGTTATTAAATATATATATTTGTTTAAGTTGGAAGGCAGCGGGTCCGACTTGGGGCGACGGCGAACGACATGTCGCACCGTGCTTGCAGATTGTATGTTGTTTTTTTTTAACTATAATCACTGTGGAGTTTATGCCGCTAGTAGTATGTATTTGTATACCGTGTATAATATAGTAAGTGTGTCGTTATCATTCAAAATAAGCTAAATCCAATTTTATTCCCTCTACAACATTTTTTTTTCTCGAACTGACTACGCTATTGACCTAGCAAGGTCTTAACAGCTTCACCGGACTACTAAGGCGAGCGTTTAAGGCACTCAGCTGATTTTATTTTGGCGACCAGCTCAAGGGTGCACGGCACACCTCGGCTTGGCTGTTGCGTATTGCATGCAAAATCGCGACCTATCTTAGCTAACCTAGCTAACTATTCATATATGTATGAGTTGTTGAAACGTATATATGTACCAAGCATAAACGCCTCAACAACTCCATATATTTATTATCGGAAAATAACACCCCCTTCTACAACATGTTTAACTTTACAATTTTTCTACACCGAGAACGAAGTTCAAGTTCATAGATCATAGTTTACATGTAACAACTTGAAGATCTAGATTTACTAACTGAATTACCTGCAAATCAAGTACAATCTTTTGACGTATTTACAATAAACAGCTATTCAGCTCTAACACTTTGAAATAAGGTGTACTTTTCCGTGAGCTGAGTTTGATCAGTTGAATTCTATCAGTGTAATTCCAAAAAAGTTAAATACGTATTAAGTACTTGCTTTAAAAAGGTTTCATACTAAAGATATCGTACTCGCCCGAGGCGAGTTCGCGTTATCCTTTTTTCGCAAGTCTAACCAAACCTAAGAAAAGTGAGACAAAAGAGCAAGATGGCGAACATTCAGCAAGCGCGGTGCATTTACATTCACATTTATTTACCACGAGCTACAGGAGCCCTGACGGGTCTAAGTAAGAATTCGTAAAATTTCAACCACAACCTAAAATTCTTATTAATCTAGAATGTATAATAGTAGATGGAAGATGCACGCTGAAGCTAGAGCTGGTTTCAGTATGAATGTGTCGGTTCGCCCCCGGTACTACCATGCTGACCCACAGAAACACCCACGAAGCTTGCATTGTTGCGTTTCGTTCGGTCAGCGAGAGCGCCGGACGCCATCCTCCCTTCCCATCTCTTCCCTTTCCCTTCTCCTCTCTTCCCTTTTCCTTCCCCTCCCCTCTCCTCCATAAGCAGGCACCCCTGCTATACGACTTCCCTGGTGTTGCTAGCGTCTATGGACGGTAGTGAACACTTAATATCAGGTGATCATTTAACATCAGGTGATCCATCTGTTCATTTCCTTCCTTTGAAATTAAAAAATATATATATTATCCCTAGGCCTTAATGATTCCTAGGTCATATGAAATGCAGTTATACTGAAGATTAATTAGCCCCCAAAATAATTTAATTCCGGCCCCATTTAAATTACACGTTTAATTAAAACACTCAATTCACTTAAAAATATGTATCTCACTAAATATTCTTATTGTATGTTGCATTTTTTTAAATATTCTTAATCTATGTATTTCTTTTAATATTCTTAATGTATTTCTTAATGTATGTTGCATTTTTTTTTCTATTTTACGGTTCTATAATGTAAAGATCTCGATCCACGTACGGTACGAATGGGACTAACTTTTCAGATTCTTTGTGAGACTCGGAAACTAGTGATTCGTTTGACAGAATCTTATAAGCTTGACTGAAATCTCCGATGAAAGACAGTAGGAAGAAAATCTGCAAAGAAAAAACTTAGGTTAATTATCACATTACTGTTTAAACGGCTATGAAGTTCATTTGTATTAAAAATATTTAAATCCTCTTTCATATTTTATACAAGTTACCATTCCTTGTAAGACCCAGTTTACAACTTATTGTATAAACTAATATGTGATATTCAGACAAGGGATGGCGATTCTTCGCAAAAATACGTTTTTTAAATCAATTTGAATCGTGGTTTGTGGAATCGATTCATGAAAAATTCGTCGTCTACAGGATCGATTATTCAAAAATCGAGCTCTTAATTTTTATAAATTTTGTTATAAATTATTGTATGGTTTTTTATTTTTATTTAAACAGAAAATCGAATCACAATTTTATAGTGTCAGTTTTCTATGTCTAAAAATCGATTATTCGATTGATCGATCTCATCGATCTCATCTGAATCACGATCCCTAATTCAGATTCAGGTTTAAAAAAGAAATCATCTTCAAGAAGCCCAATGTAACATCCACATCCATACATAAATACATACATTACATTGAAGGTTGTACGCTAACTGTAGTACCATCTAATATTGTGGTTAACATTTTTCAACAAAAAGTTTTCTACAAATGTTCTACAATTTCTTTCATTTAAAGCTCTGGTTCATCTAAACATACAAAGTATATTTAAATGAATAAGGGATAAAAACATATTGGTTGAGTCTCTCATTAAATGATTAAAATGCGAGGGTCAGAACATGTAAAAACATATATAACATTGAGCACTGTGTTTTTATTTCATCTCGATAATTATAGTTTGGGCCTTAAGAGCTCAATGGGACCGAGGTAACATCATTATGTTACCGATAGATATCTGACAATTAATTTTATGTTTAATAATGATGCTATCAAAGTGAACACTGGAGAATACTCCGCTTATAATAACTTCGCAGCAAAAATCAAAAGAAAAATACTTTATTCAATTTAGGCCCTGAGAAGGCGCTTATGAACGTCAAAGCTATATACCACCGCCGCGCCGGTTCGGATAAACAATCCACTCATCGAGAAGAACTGGAGAGGAAACTCGATCTAGTTTATCTTTTCATAATACAATATATTTACAAACATAAATAGTTTTGGACATTTGTTTTTGATAGATTCACAGAGAGGGGCGTCCTTTTCAGCATCCACCCTAGACATTAAAACCCGATTGACATGATGCTTGAACATAAACTTGAACAGCGAGTCGATAATGTGCTTTGGGACTTTGTTATAAAACCTAAAACTATTACTTGGAAACTACTATTGATTTTAGTGAGCCTGCAACATGGAATGCTCAATTTGTTACTACTTATAAAGGCAGCCTTAATCTTTTTTATATTAGGTTAGCTAAGATAGGTCGCGATTTTGCATGCAACAGGCAACAGCCAAGCCGAGGTGTGCCGTGCACCCTTGAGCCGGTTGCTATAATAAAATCGGCTGAGTGCCTTAAGCGCTCGCTTTAGTAGTCCGGTGAAGCTGTTAAGACCTTGATGGGTCAATAGCGTAGTCATTTCGAGAAAAAAAAAATATATTTTATATATTTTAGCGCTTAACTACCATATCATATTATGTTAAATGGCCATGTGGTCTGAGATGTGGTAAACCTTGAGGGAGACTGGCTCTCAAAGACAGCTACCTGAACACACCATCAGATGATTGACGACAGATTTCCAATTTTTTTTTTTTTTACTTTATTTTTGGCAATCAACCGTTCAGATTATTACTGCCATTGTCACGTAGTCAATAATATTACAAGGCTCGTACGATTATTTCAATATCAAGCGTCGTGTGAATCAACATTCTAACAAGATGGTGGCTCCCTTGTTAGAACCTTCCATGGAGATTTTGTGGCATCTCAGAATTGCATGCTCCGTGGTATTATTTTGTCATTCACTTCACTAATGCATAATAAACTAACCATATTACATAAAACACCACCAACTTTATACAATATAGAGTCAAGTAACACAAGATTATGAATAAAATATAAAATCCACTACATGACAGTCTGAAATCCCGCCAAAAACTCCAATTTCCAATTTAAACGTAGTATCCACCTAAGGTATATTTAGCTGACGAGTTATTTTCAGTGAAGAAAATTATCGCGATGAAACCCATGACTTTTTTTCTCGAATTGACTACGCTATTGACCTAGCAAGGTTTTAACAGCTTCACCGGACTACTCAACCCACGAAGTTGTGGTAGGGGTTTTTCTAATGTCCACATAGGTAGCGTTCACCTTCAAGTTGATATTCTGGCGCCAAATATCTGTAGGTATGTCCATGTGTTCAGTAAACTGCACGTAAAGGTAAAAGTCGTCTTAAAGGTTTTGCGTGTGTACCATGTCAGACCACATCAATATTTCACATCAAATATGATTGTATTTAGACGCTAAAAGTTGATTTCAGGCTGAGTCTCTTGTTTTCAGACTATATTGTGCTTTCCATCAGGCTCAGAGACGTAATTTCGTCGAGTTACTGTATAAAAAAGGCATACACATAAACTGATATCTTATATTGAGGACAATCTTCAATCAATGCGTCTGTAAGTTTCAGGTGAGATTTTTCAAACACTGGGATTTAGTAAACAAGGAAGTAACAAAAGGCAATTCAGCAACTTACTTTTAATATGTTACCGCATTATATAAACCGTTTTATAAATTAGTTATAATTAAAAAACTTACCACTAAAATCTTGATTATCATTTTTATGTTTTGTTATACGAGTAATTCCTCGTGACAGTGACTCTCCTGGCGTCGAATGTTTACCGGCTATTCAAATCTAAGTTATTATATCAAAACGATATGATTAGTCATATGTTTATTTAATTAGTAATTATTATTTATTATTGATGGAATTCACTTGTGCAAATGATAATATGGAATTTATATTGTAGTCAATATTGTGACTCGCTATATTGCATCGACAATATATTTGTATAGACGGCTAATAACAAACGAGAAGTTTCTGTTGATATGTCTGACTAATAAGTAACATGAAACCCATCAATATTTTTTCAGAGCGATTATATTGTGATAGTATATTTTATTGTAAGCATGTTGCATTTTGTAGCAATTTCAAAACAAACGCCGACAATTAACTATCAAGAAAAATATATATGTCACGGTTGAAATCTTATCTCATCTACATCTTATCTGGTACAGCCTACATGCTTTCTTTACAAATATATATATATCACGCTTAAGTATGATGTTTTGCTGACATTACAATAGATGTATCGTGAGTGAAATTTAACTGTTTCGTTTAATTATACTCTCACTTAAATTAAGCAATATTGTAACTCCGGTAATAATAGCCCTAAGGTTGAATAAAAAAAATCTTGGATTCAGTGCTCGTACCATACGTATTTTTATGTTATGGAATATGATTATTAGTTTCGGCTTTGGGTCACTGTTGCCTGATGAATGTCTCTACTTGCTCTTGAATCTAACACAAAATCTCACTAGAATTCGATGTTTAATGTAGCTTGACAACATGACTGCGATGTAGCTGAAAGTAATAAAATTATAATTGAAAAACAAATAAAATTTATTTATGACATTTTATTTTAATCGCTGAGAATTGATTTTTTTTTTATTTTATTGTAGCACAACATAAATAAAGATAAAGACACTTGGTGGTGGAATGAAGAGGTACAAAAGGCTGTGAAAGAAAAAAAGATAGCTTTTAAGGAATGGAAATGTATTGAAGATCAGAATAGCGTTGTTAAAGAAAATAAGAGAATAGTGTATACAGAATGTAAGAGAAATGCAAAAAGAGCGGTAGCTATTTCTAGAGCCAAAGTACAAGATGATTTGTACCAATCACTACAGAGCTCACAAACACAAAAATACTTGTGTAGTTTAGCAAAAGCGAGAGAGAAGAGTACAAGAGATGTTACACATGTTAAATGTATAAAAGATGATAGAGGAAACGTTTTGACGGATGATGAAGACATAAAGTGTCGTTGGAAGAGATATTTTGAAAGACTAATGAATGAAGAAAATGACAGGACTGGAGAGCTAGAGTCTGTACCATTAAATTTAGGCGTTGTACAAGAAATAAGTGAGGAAGAAGTAAGAAAATCTGTGAATGGTATGAAAAACGGAAAATCCGTAGGGCCAGATGGCATAACTATTGAAGTATGGAAGTTTTTAAAAGTAGATGGATGGATGTGGCTGACTTTATTTTTTAATAAGATGTTACAGGAAGAAGCGATCCCAAATGAGTGGTGTTATAGCGTAATAGTACCTATCTTTAAGAATAAGGGTGATGTGCAGGACTGTAACAATTATCGAGGAATAAAGCTCATGTCACATAGTATGAACGTTTGGGAAAGAGCGATAGCGAGACGAATAAGAGATGAGACTGAAGTGACGCAGAATCAATTTGGGTTTATGCCTGGACGAGCGACAACCGATGCCATTTTTGCACTTCGGCAATTGTGCAAAAAATACAGACGTGTACATAAGAACTTGCATATGGTGTTTGTTGATCTGGAAAAGGCATATGATCGAGTACCTCGAGATGTTTTGTGGTGGGCCTTGAAAAAGAAAAGAGTGCCTGGGAAGTACCTACAACTTATTCGTGGTATGTACGGTCAAGCGAAAACACAAGTTAGGTCCGAAGCTGGAGTTACCGATGATTTCAATGTGGCAGTAGGTTTACACTAGGGTTCAGCTTTAAGCCCTTATTTATTTCTTCTTGTTATGGATGCATTAACATCAGACATACAGGAGGATACACCTTGGTGTATGCTGTTTGCTGACGACATTGTTCTTATCGGAGAGGACGCTAACGATGTCCAGAGCAGGCTGGAAAAATGGCGAGAAAACCTGGAGAATGTCGGTTTGAAAATTAGTAGAACAAAAACTGAATACTTGTTTTGCGACTTTGGTGGTACATCTAGTTTTTCTCCTATAGCCTTAAATGGTGTATCCTTACAAGCTTGCTCCAATTTTCGGTATCTCGGTTCAATGATACAAAACGACGGTGGCATTGATAAGGATGTGAGGAACAGGATAAATGCAGGATGGATGAAATGGCGAAATGTGTCTGGGGTAGCTTGTGACCCACGAATGCCTTTGAAACTCAAGGGGAAAGTTTATAAAACCATGATAAGACCGGTCATGCTGTATGCATCTGAGTTCTGGGCTACGAAAGAAACGGATGAGAGGAAATTACATGTGGCAGAGATGCGAATGTTAAGGTGGATGTGTGGTGTGACTAGAATGGATAAGATTAAGAATGAGTATATCAGAGGAAGTTTGAAAATAGCACCGGTGACAGAGAAGGTTAGAAGTAATAGGTTAGCATGGTATGGGCATATCATGAGAAGAGATGAAAACCATGTGACTAGAAAAGTGTTGAGTATGATAGTGGATGGATATACGAGTAGAGGAAGACCGAAAAAGGTGTGGATGGATTGTGTGAAAAATGATATGTGCGTAAAAGGTGTGAATACTGAGATGACATTTGATAGGAGAGAGTGGAAAAAGAAAACATGTTGTGCCGACCCTACTTAGGTGGGATAAGGGTAATGATGATGATGATGTAGCACAACATAGTGACTGCACTATGCCTGATGTTAAGCATAGTACAATCCAAAAACATCGGCAACCATCGAGAGACAGATTATCCATCGCCGGTCGCTGCTGTCATGCCGGCCATAATGACGAAAGTCACCCGGTACTGGATATGCACAGGCTGATCAAAATTCAAGGCTGATGAATACGCTACAGGCACTTGTAAACACCACTAAAGTGAAATTTTCGAAATCACTATGGTATAATAATTTTTATAATACTTTTTTGCCAGGATTAGTTAACAGAATTACGTCATTACAACGAATTAAGACTTAGGCGTCTAGTAGATAGTATGTCGATAGCTCCGTATGTTATACGTTTTGTGGTCGCTCTGTGACTATTCACTTGTTTGGTGACCTTCGCGAATGACAATAAACATACCGATATATATTGATTATTGTTTATAAATAATTATCACACCTTTTGAGCTATTGTTCTTAAAATATACTGTATTCATAACACAGAAATTAAAAACTAGATAGTGCCCTCGAATTCGCGTTAATCTCAAAAACAACTAAATGACTTTTAATGCGGTTTTTACCATTAGATAAAGTTATTCACATGGAAGATTAAGGTATATAACTTGCCAAGGTTTTTTTTATTAGCAGGGCAAGACGATATCCGCCGTGTGATTAGTCCGTCATGGTAGAGTCACCTTATATGTAGTATTAATTTTTAATTATATAATATGGTTCCTCCAGGTTAAGCCACTGAAAGACAAAAACAATACTTACAGATATCATGCTTTAAATAAATATATATTTACATAATAATTACTTGTAGTTATTGTGTTATATTAAAACTTATAAAATTAGCCAGAGAACAACAGGAAAAAACAAATATAAAAGCTAAGATTTCGAAGGTGGACGGGTTATAGGCACTGTCAGGCAAAACATTATACAAGGAATATACTAAATCAGGGCAATTGAATAATATGTGTCCTAGAGTACCACCATTCTACCCACATTCACATATTAAATAGTCTCTAATTTTGAGCTTTGCATACCTATGTTATCTGAATTAATTAATTATTAACTGTCTTTTATATCTTTCGTTATTGTCATTTTATTCGTTAGTATTTATCATTGTAACGCTACTCACTACTTAAATTACCATTATTAAATTTTGTCATTATTGTTTAGCCTCTATGGAAAAGAGTGATGGTATCAAAATCAATTTAGGCCCTCGTGAATGTTAAATCTACCACTGATTCGTAAAACAACCAAGTCATCGAGAAGAACCGGTATGAAACACGATCTGATTTATCTTTTCATTATACATAACATAACACATAATATGTTTTTTACTAGTTATAGACATATAGACGATAGAAATGTCTGGAAATGACAACCCTCTGTGTTGATCCACTAAAAAAATATAAGCTAGATCGAGTTTTTTGCCGGTTCTTCTCCATGACTGGCTAGTTTTAAGATCCAGTGTTAGTATAGAAGTTCATGAGAGTCTCATTAATGTCTGAATTAAATAAAGTATTTTTGATTTTGTTGATTGGGATCACGTCACAAAAATTAAAAATCTATGTATACCTATTGTTATGGTCATATGTGTTCAAAGAGACATGTTAGAAAAAAATCTCCAGTCTGATGATATGAAAAATACTTTCACTTGTATACGGTTGTTATTAATAACCCAGTGGGAGCCATTAATTTAGTGGTCGATGTAACAGGTAGCCGGGTCGGTGCCGGGCCGGGCAAAGAGAACAAAACTGATAATCCGAGTCTGATAAATGAGACTCCATTGTCAGCTACCGGTGTTGATGTTGCGGTGGAATGTTTATTTTAATTACATGGTTCAGTACATTATTATATTTTGAAAAGAGAATTTCTAAAAAGTTTGTATTTTTAAGTGAATACTTCTTTGGGCGTATAGATTGGTATTTTTAGTACAAGATAAACATACGATTTCGCGTCATAACATGTCAAATCAAATGAAGGAATTTTGAACCGCATTGTTACCTGTGATGAAAAATGGATTCTGTTTTATAACCGCAAGCGCTCAGCAAGTTAGTTGGTTCCTGGTTCAGCACCTAAACAATGCCCTAAACGAAAACTTACCCCTAGAAAAGTGATGGTTACTGTTTGGTGGTCTAGCGCCGGTGTGATTCATCATAGCTTCTTACCAAAACTTACCATTACTGCAGATGTGTACTACTACTTTTTCCAGAATTTGGATAACTCCTTGGCGAGAAAAAAAATTCAATACCCGAGAGGTAGTAAGTACAAAATGCCTTTGAAGAATTTGTTGCCTTCCGTCCAGCTGATTTCTTTAAGAAAGGCATCAATAAACTGCCACTGCCTTGGCAAAGATGCATTGATTGCATGGGTGATTACTTCGATTAATACAAATAAAAAATACATGAAACAAAATTCGTTTAAATTTTTTCATACAAAATGGCAATGTCATAGGTAAATACCTAATATTATCTTAATTACATTTGGTATGAAAGAAATAGAGCTTATTCCCTGAGACAGGTTTCTTTTTATTTCGTTTTTTTTAAATTTATAACTTGCACTTTATTTAAAAAAAAAACTTTTGTTGTTTCAATTAATAGTGATCGTAAGACGAGTACTTACGGTTGTTGTTATTTTAATTATAATTTCCAAATCTACCATATTGTTTTATTTTTCAGTAATAGGATGTTCGTTCTATGCCTATAATTTTAAATACTATATTATAAACTGACCCGTGTAACTTCGTCTGCACCAAATTGGTTATCACTGGTTTCAATTGTATTTTTAAACGCGAAAAAAATTAATAAAACTGGTACCCGATTGCAGCCACACTACCACTTCCAATTGTGAATCCAAACTATCCACAGGCTTACTCAAACATATACCCAGATTATATGTTTTTTTTTATTAGCCTAGAACCCGTTCGTAGCATCTACCAGGTTCAATTAAGATAAAAACTAACCTACATAAAACTAAATAAATGTCTCTATAATTTACTTTATCATAACTATCTTCACTTGTATTAAAATCTTTTTATACTCCATTGTATTGAAGAAAAATATATGAACACCGCGTCGAAGCGTCAAACATCGCGTCGAAGTATCAACTGTCACTTGCTTGTAACTATTGTCTAAGAGTTAGAAACGGTTGAGAAAACAAATTTTAAATATATTTTTTTATAAATAATCTCTGTACCACTCACAACATAGTGCCTATCACCTTTTGGTAATTTATCTATGTTGATATGTTTCTATTGTAGATTATTCTACGTTGTTATACTGAATATTTGGCATTAAATTCATAACGTGTATTTGTCACACTTGATATTGGCGAAATTGCCTACATAGGCAGAAGTCATACCAGAAAGAATTAATCAAGCCAGCTTTATACATTATATTCATCTGAACTACGTCCGAGCTACCTGGCTGACGGTAAACGTTGCATTTATTTGTGCATATCGTAGCCTTTGCAGACAAAAATGTTGACTTTTAAATAATTTTAGGATCTTTTTTTTTACTAACTTTTAAACGTTATTAAAATGGAATTATTATTGAAAGACATTTTCTGTACAAATTTTATCTTATAGACTAATTCGGTTGTTTACATAATATTTAGACCGATTTACTGCTATAAAAATAATATGTGTATAGAATAGCTTCGCTATAGCTATAGTTTAGAGTAGTACTGGCTGCACGATAAAAAGAGCGATAATAGGAGCAGCGTATGTTATCGACGCATATATTTAAGACGGCGTCACTCTTAAGTTTACGTTTACATTTACGTTTATCGTTGTTTTATTGTATATGGTGAAATCTTAATATCAATAATGTTTAATAAAATGAAATTTGTTCTTTGCTATGGAAAAAAATAATTGGTTTGAAATTAATTAAACATTAATTAAACAGCGGGCGTATGATTGTTTATAAAAATGTGTCTAACTGTGATAAATTCATGTTTTTAAATGCGTTTAAAAGTTACTGGAAAAAAAATGTTCCTAAACTTATTCATAAATCAAAATTAATTAAATCAAAATGCACATTAAAAATACAACGTTACCCAGCTACCAGGTGTCCTCAATTCTGTCTATTGATATATTGATCATTTATGTAGGTGATAGTGCCATGTAATAGTACTAATAATAATAATAGTAATAGTAGTTATCACTATGTCAAGTTTCGTCAAGATAGGTTCAGTACTTTCAGAGTGATGCGTGTGCATAGGGACAGACAGACAGACAGACAGACAAACAGACAAAAATTGTAAAAAAATTATTTTTTGCTTCTATATCGATAACATAGTCTACCCTGATTAAAATTTTCAAAAAATATTTAATGTACAGATTTCGACTTGTACTGTTTTATTATAGTATAGATTGACACACTCGAACTCATAAGCGTTAAGAAATTGTGTAATATATTAAAAAAATGCAAATATTTTTTTTTGTTTTATTTAATGGTATTTAGGTTTGTACCTTCATCCATCTTATTTACTTCGTATTATCTTCTGGTAGAAGATTTAATATTCATAAAAAATGCTTAATGAACCCTGAACGAATGAAAAATAAAAGTTACCCACCTTTGTATGGCGGTGTATTAAATGTTGAACGTAACTTCGGAGTTTATCGACATCGATAATATAAAGGCGTGTTTTTTTAAATATTCATCGTCGACGGGTCCCCGCATCGATTAATGACCTCATAGTGTTGGTGATCAAATGAAAAGAATTTAGTTTTAAAGTCTTCCGGACACTTTTCGATTTCGCTGTATTATAGTATTCTGCATTTAATTCCTATATTAATAAACTAGCTACTGCCCGCGACTCCATCTAAATTTATTTCTTTATAAATAATGACATCATACATTACATTTGTATAACTGTATATACTAGTGACCGTTCAGTTGTCGCATTTATTTTTATGTGATGTTATAAGTTATTTACGCTTTTTTATTCTAAATGGCGAATATTTTATTATTAACAAATATTGCAGATTATAGAAGAAAAGACATTGAGGTACGATTAATAAAGATTTTATGTTAGTGCTTCGACTCGTTAATAGTAAAGAAAAATAATTTATTTTATTGATAATACTAGATCTAGTTAATAGCTTTTAAACAAAAAAAACTAACAAACTGGTGAAAATCATAGGAGATTTACAAAGCGTATGCAAAATTACATGATAGTTGCATGTGATCGTTAAGCTTTGAAAGCCTAGCAAACATATCTATAAACAAACTCACTATTCATTATTCACTATTTATTACAACCATTATGAAATTGGTTATCGTTTCAAACAAGTAGTCCGGTGAAGCTGTTAAGACCTTGATGGGACAATAGCATAGTCAGTTCGAAAAAAAAATTATATACCTACTTAGTTTACTCTGATAACTTCAGTATTCAGGCAGAGTAAAAGTGTCTTTGTTAATTTTTGTTAAGCGCTTCTTGTGGCTTCTAATTCGTGTTCTAGGGTGTTATTTTTTATTCTATCCATTTGCGCATAACTGAATTATAGTATGAAAAACAATTCAAGTTATAGTTGTACGGTCCAGCGGTTAAGGGCTCGCTATGCCAATAGCGTAGTTATTTAAAAAAAAAACAATAGAATTATAAATTATAAATAACAAAAAAAAAATGTAACAAAAAATAAAACCAACTATAAAATAACATTTGAACCTGAGTTTGGGATTCTTCTCTGTCTTTTTATTCACCGTGAGCTGAAATTGTTACTAAGTTATGTTACGCGAATTTTGAAAGTTCGTCGTACATGCCGGGGTTTGAACCTGTGGACATCATAAAAGAACCAAGAACATTTACATAGTAGAAATATAATATAAGATAGAAAAAAAAAAATCTTATTATACTAGCCTCTGCCCGCGACTTCGCTCGCGTGGAATAGTTACTTTGGGATAACGCCAATACGCAGCGGAAGCTCTCAAGAGGAAAAAAAAAACGATTTTGAAACATTTTTCATTGGTGCTCCGCTCCTATTGTTATAACGTTATATATAGCCTATAACCTTCCTCGATAAATGAGCTATATAACACTGAAAGAATTTTTCAAATCGGACCAGTAGGTCCTGAGATTACCCCCTAAAACCTCACAAACAAACTTTACCCCTTTATATTATTAGTATAGATTCAATTCCTAACCGCGAATATCCAGCTAATGAAATTTTATAAAATAAATTCATTTCATGAGTAGATACAAGATGTCGTAAATGAAATTAGTTGACCATTGGGTCAAGAAGCTGATCGCAAAGGTGTATTAATGTTAAAAAAAACCGTAATAGTACGGATACTGAAGCTAGTTATATTTGTGAATGAACTGGCGACACAATGGAACAGTGTGACCAGTTTGTATAGTTCTTTGAATCTATTGACGTTTTTAACGCGTATTTCCGCTTCGTTTCCTTTGTATCCGATATTTGACGTAAGTGATCCGATTGTTTGTATGTCGCAGGTAAAGCACGTTTAAGACATTTTCTTAAATGACCGTGTGTCATAAGTATTTTGTATTTACTGTTAGTACAGTATTGACTTTGAGCTATAAACTTACTCTTTTGCGATAGGTTCCGCTTTGATCGCCTTAATGTATTATAGATGTTGTCTATTCCTGTATCCTTTTCTATGTCACTGATAACGTGTATGTGATATTTCAAGATGACTGATTGATCAGTTAAGTCGTTAAGGTGTAGCAGAGAAACTCACATTCGTATTTATAATGTTAGTTAGGCTTAGTGGCAGGATTTGTCTTGCATCCCATAAGGCAAGCAGCTTGAAGCTCCTCACAGATTTTTCACGTTACGTATAAGTATGCGATGATATGATTGTTAAATCATTATTTGAATGTTTTTGACCAGATTATAATCTCCTGATTCTATAGTTTGCAAGCAAATCGTCTATTTGTAATCTTATCTCTCTTTTATCATATTAAGATCTTATAATAAAAACGTAAATCTAAGTTAAAAATTTCATGAAAACTACTGAACCAATTTGAATGATGTGAGTGAATGAGTGTATAAGGCTAGCATATTTATGAGTTTATTTAAAAGTACTTTAAAATTTAATATCTATATTCTTATAAATACACTTTGTTTTTATGACCATTATTGATTAATATCACATTAATTTATTTTATTTATGCTGTTCTGGGCATTTTACAAAAATAATTATTTCTTATTGTATCCTACAACCCTATTTTTAAGGAAACGACCCATTCATACACGTAATTGTAAGCTCGACGTATTGTTGCACGGCTGTTGACTTTTATTGTAAATTCTTGATCTTTTCGCATTTCGTTATTCGATTTAAGTCATTTCGAGAATAGCTTCTATTGCAATTTCGAAATATAATTTGACGTAAATGCGATTAAGATTCGTTTTGATATTTGGAAATTGACCGTTGAACGAAATCAATATGCAGTTATAATCTTTCTAATCTATACATATAATAGGAATCTAACATGTCTGTACTTTTTAGATTTTAGTTAAAAAAAAACTATTGCAGGTATCTAGGAAATCTAGGAATAAGTATTAAAGCACATTTCAATTAATTTTAGCAATATCTATCTGTCTATTTGTATGAAAATGCATTACTGCTAAAGTACTGCGTTCACGTCAAAACCTCATAAAAGACATCATGAAGCATGTTCTTGATTAACATTTAGTCTTTATTTCTTCAAAATCGGTTTGGTTCATCAAAAGTTATTGTACTTTTAATGAGAACGCGTCTTAAATACGAGAGAAAAGTAGATATGTTTCGTACATTTATTTTTTTTAAATTTATTTTTTATTGTAGCACGGCAAAGTGACTGCACTATGCCTGATGGTAAGCACATTACAATACAAATAATAGCGACCACTGATTGACACACTGTCCATCGCCGGTCGCCACTATCATGCCGGCCTGTAATAAGCTGGATATGCACAGGCTGATCCCGAAACGCGACCCGTAGAAGCGAATCACTATTACGGGCTTTTTCGCCATATACATGGTGGATGCGACCCAGTCGGGCTGTAAAACCCTACCACCCCGCTTGCGCCATTGCCTCGTTCGTTATTCAGCAGGGTGCACCACGTGCAGGTGAGGTTGGCGTGGGTGTCTCAAGTCTTATGATGTTATTCGACACCCCTTACACCCCAAATTACATATGGTTTTACGGGGACAAAGTCGCGGGCACAGTTTCAAGTAAGCCAGTCCGTTCGAATGTCGTTTCTTAAGAAAGCGTTTTGGCTTATTAGAGCGACAAGTACTGTTAATTAATACTTTTACAACAATACAATACTTGTAGTCTAACGGTAGTTGATTTTAACAACTGAGTTAATAATTAGAGCTGATGCTTTAATACACTTCATGTCTATTTGAAATCCTAAAAGTTACTCAAACTTCACTTATTTATATCCTCAGTTAAGTACTCGTATTCTAGTAACACGCTTTATAGGTATACTTTGTAAAACTTAAGCGGTGTTATTACAAAAAAGTTAAACACGTTTTGAACGCTTACTTTAAATAGATATCAAGGTGAATATTCACCGTCTTGCTCTTTTGTCTCGCTTTGGTTAGGTTAGGTTACACTTGAGAAAAAAGGATAACGCGATCTTGCTTCGTAGGAAACCTTTTTAACCGACTTCGAAAAATAATATATCTAATATATATAATATAATATTATATTATATATAATAGTATATCTGTAGGTAGCGCAAAAATTCATATATTTTATTTAATTTGATTAATTTAATAATATATTTACTTTTCACTTTTCAGTGCTTTATAAGTTTTTGATATCGAAGTCGGTTCAATTTTTTTTGTAATTTTTTTTATTTAAACCAAGTATTTAACTTTTTTGTAATAACACCGAAGAAGTCTCAAATAGTTGTTATTTTTTATTATTATTATCATAAGAGAGAATGTTTATCAGGATCAGTGGATATTTGTTACATTATCAAGTAAAAACTACTGGTTACATTCTATATTCTTTGCAGTAATAGGTATAGCTTATATATCAGAATAATATATAAGGTATCAATTATCAAGATATTGTGTTTAAATTGAACGAAATGTAACAATAAGTGTAAGGTCAGTTGGAAATTTCAGTTATCGGAGATATTTTGGCGTGGTTTGCATAAATCGTCAAAGATATGAACGCAAACGGAATCGTGGGTGTCCACTAGTAATTTAAAAGATAACAATATTCCTTAACGACGAACGAAAGTGTTCATATATGCTATATTTTTATACTATCTTTTTCCGACAAATTTATATATGTTGAGTTATCACTGCAGCTAATTACCTAACTAATTTGAAAGGTTAGCAATCCTCCTACTACTCCTACTCTGTCGATTGAGCTACAGCGCTTCGTATATGAGTGAGTCTCGCTAATCAAACCCTTCGATATGGAACGTAACAGTACGACCATTGCTGCTTTTACACTGTCACATTATATCACAGTCTACACAGACTCATAATTCTTTAGGTCAATAAAAAAATAAACCACGCTTATTTCCTCAATGTATTTTCGAGAAAACGCGGTGACGAGATATCGTTTCTTCTTGAGAAAAAAAAAAATTCCAACAGATACCTAATGATGCTTAAACTAATTAAAATTTTAAAAACAACAAGCTTAATTCATTTCATAATTATCTAAATGACAGCACGTCCTTCTAATCATCAACTGTCATTAGAAATACAAACTATCGAACAAAAAAAAGTCTCGTCGTCTCCAGACAGCATGGCACCGATCACAATGCCCATGCGACGTTTACTTGCTCGTGGAAAAATATTTTTGTAACATTACAAAATGACTTGCTAAGCCAGTTTGATTTTAATGTCTTAATGAATAAGTACCAGTTAATAGTTTCTCATTAGGAAAAAGCATTTGTATATGTGATTCCTTAAATTAAAAATTTTGAAACTCTATACATCCAAATTTCAACCTTATTGTTATTTATATAAGTCGGGCGATAAGAAAACGATATATTGTTCTAGTAAATATGACAGTTTGTTTTTATTATTAACAGCAATTTTATTGTTGCACTCAGTTCTAGAGAGTCTCTAACAATTTGAAGTCAAATAAAATGTTTCGACAGCAAAATTATATTGGACCATTGTATTTTACGGTTACTTATCAAATTTGGACCTTATGTATTACACCAAAGTTACGATATTAGACTGTGATATGCAATCGTATCAAAGTGGCAGTATCCATTTAGCTGTCAGAATAGGAATGTCTGTAATGGATAGCTATAGGAAGGAAGTTGCAGGTAAACTTAGAAAAAAGCTGCGTGCGCGCTGCTTTGTATAGGGGGTGGGTTTTGTGGTGTTTCAATAGAGTTTTTATGGTCTTATTAAGGTGGAAGTTAAATTGTACTCCATAAATTAAAATGTTAATAGGAAAAAAAATTAAGTGAATATTGACCATTGGTTTCTTCGTTTCTACATTCACAATGTGTTAAGATTTTACTGAGTAGGCTAAAGAGAATTTGGTCGTGTTTGATTATACACATATAATTAAAGTTTACAATAATTTTGTGCAACTTTTGGGGGTGTAAGGGGTGTCGAGTAACATCTTAAGACTTGAGACACCCAAGCCAACCTCACCTGCACGTGGTGCACCTTGCTGAATAACGAACGAGGCAATGGCGATAGCGGGGTAGTAGGGTTATACAGCACGACTGGGTCGCAACCACCATGTATATGGCGAAAAAGCCCGTCATAGTGACTCGCTTTTGCGCGTCGCGTTTCGGGATCAGCCTGTGCATATCCAGTACCGGCTGACTTTCGTCATTATGGCCGGCATGACAGTGGCGACCGACGATGGATGATCTGTCTCGCGGTGGTCGCCACTGTTCTTGGATTGTACTATGCTTACCATCAGGCATAGTGCAGTCACTTTGTCGTGCTTCAATAAAAAAAAAGAACTTCAACAAAATATTTAAAACTTGAGTGGTAGGTTTTTAATCAGAAGGGTATTCAAAAATAACTTATCGAATTACTATACTTAATTCCTTCATTGAATCACGGTTATTGTTGTGTATGGCTTATTCACAGTACTCTAGTCCGGTGAAGCTGTAAGTCCAATGAAGCTGTAAAGAGTCCGGCGAAGCTGCAAAGGCCTTGGAAGGCCAATAACGTAGTCAGTTCGAAAAAAAAAAACAATACTATAATTCCGTTTGTTATCATAGGCTGATGAATTCTCACATGGCGATAATTTTTTAAGCGACGTAACTTGTAGGCATATGTTAGAAGAAAGTAGCGTAGGACCAGTGAGGTCAATGTTTGTGGGAAGTCTTATATTCAGCAGTGATCGTTTAAAAATTAATAATGACTTATGGAACACGTCACAAGTTATTTGCATTAAATGCATTTCTCTCTAAAGTTACGCTCTTAATGACTCTTCTTTTTTGTTTCTCGATTTCTCAAGTTCATTCAGAATGTAACATCAACCTGTATATCATACAGTATCTACTATATTCCTGACACCGCCGTAGTTCTCACATTTCAGCGTCTGGAATGACACGTCGATGTATGAGCGAGGGAGAGACGCACGAACAAGAAAGAGAGAAAATATTATTGTTACTTTTGCTCTTTGGCCTCTACTAATGATGCCTCAGTCATTTATAATTTTAATATTATGATACTAGGTATGGAGTTGATATCGATAATATTAATTTAGTTAAAAACCCGTTCTCTACGAAAAAAACTCGTCATTATGTAATAATTAATGTTAGGAAGATCTGAAGCCATCAGATGTTTATCGCGATGTTGTTTGCTATCTTGCAATCAACTCAATACAAAAGAATATGCTAGTGAAAACAGTGCAACCAAAGGTTAAATTTATTAATTTTTTTTTGTCTGGCTCTTTCTACATCATTACCAGCGGCATTAATGATTATTTATTATATAGAACGTTAAAAGTTGAAGATAAGTAAAATCCAATCTAAAATACACGTCGCATACCGACAGATCTAGAATTCATCAGCAGTCCATGCTGTAATGCCGGCTTGTAAGGCACTCGGCAGCTGAATATAGACTGGCTAATACTGAAATGCAACAAACCAAATTAGAATGAATTTAACACATCGATCACCATATTACGATAGTATCTATTAGCTTGAGTATCACCTAGCTTAATTACTGAATATAGATCATGTGTTAAATATAAAAACTTGTGTAATTATCACGATATCGCGAATATAACAGTCATGCTCTACAAACCTACACCCTCTTGCCCTGTACAAAAAAAAAGAATTCAATAACACTATCGCTTTTGGGTAAAAGAAATTTTAGCATTTGCAAATTTTAACATATTCACATCTGTATGCCTAACTTACACCAGTTAGATTGATATTATTATGCTTGAGGCATCATATTTTTTCTATTTTATTTTGGCAATCACACATCCTTATTAAATGGATAGTTTTTTCGTATTATAAAGGGAAAATATATTTGATCATATTATTGTTTTAACAAAATACTGTTTAATACTCTTCAGAGAGTATAATGTGATAGTTTGGAATGAATAATCAATGCTACTAATCCTAATACAGGTCGCTTTTGTAAAATACTATACACATTACGAAAAGGTAATTATTTCTAAATAACAATAAATCATAAAATATATCCTCAAGTAACATTTAGTCTTGGTTTCATTAAAATCGGTTCACTCTATCAATAGTTATTCTAATTTTGATGACAACGCGCCTTAAGTACGAGAGAAAGTAGATAAATAAATGGGCTTGATACATTCAGATTATTTTATTACTCATTGTGTGTTTAAACTAGGTTCCACACAGACGGAGTCGTGGGCACAGCTAGATTATAAATTAAAAAACAAAAACATTTTCGGGACAGTGTAAGACTACATCTAAAACTCGATACGAGTACAATTTTATTCTATAATGTATGAATATTTACAAAGAAATACTTAGTTATGTAATATTAGTATAAATAAATCATAACAATAAGATTTTATCAGCTTCTGTTCACGTTTTTTGATACAAGAAATGTAAAATAAAGAAATATCATTTTCCAGTTTATCGATAATGTCACAACACTACTACAACCAGTGAGCGCAACACAAAACACAGTAAATCCTATCGAGCTACCGTATTATATATTAAAGTTTATAATATAACCTCAATATAACCTTAAATATTCCAGGTATAAAGTCGTATTAACCGCACGAGTAAAGTTGTAGACGAATGTAATTATAATATGGGATTTATTGCGCTTTTGAATTCGGCCGCATTATTAATTCGAGATCTGGCCGGATGTAAAGGATTCCTTAGTTAATGAGCTATGCTTCTTTGGATTTAAATGGAATTAATAGTTTATTATTGTGTGTCAGATATTTGGGGTTATATTGTGTGTTTTGAGAAACTCGAATTATGAGAAGCGGCTTTAAACAGTTTTGACAGTAAGGATATAAAATACGAATTTCGATTTTTATTTGTGATCGCGGCTCCTAATGCATGTCATTATTTCAATACTAGCTTTTGTTCGTGGCTATTTTCTTGTAAATATAGATTTAGCCTATTCTTCAGGCCTCGGGAACGATAGATACTTTTATCGGCTAAAATATACCTTATGTTGTTTTCTATATCCACGTGTATCCAAAATTCTATAATTATCTGTTGATTACTTAAGGCGTAATTAGCTCAGACAGACAAAACAAACTCAGAATCACTTTTGTAATATTCGTTTCTGCAATTATCATAATGTTCAGTTTAGCATTATAAATGATGTACTACAACAGCATCTTCTAGTGACGAGTTAAATTAGAATGTATAGGTATATATAGTATATATAGGTATGGTATGTATAGGCTCCATACTCGCGCCCACGCTCTTCAATCTGTTCATCAGTGACCTACCTCGGTCTTGGTGGGTCGAGATAGGTTGTTACGCTGACGATACCGTTATTTACACTTCCGGCTGGCGGTCGGACTTTCTTAGGAAGCGCATCGAAAAAGCCGTTCATACTCTCAGTGAATGGTTTCGTCGATGGCGCATAGAAGTTAATCCCGATAAGAGTGCCGCAATACTCTTCGATCCCACGAAACGCGCTAATAAATTTGAGCCCATCAGGCTATACGGAATCGATATCCCTTGGGTCGAAGAGGTCAAATATCTCGGTGTCACATTAGATAAACATTTAAAGTTCAATTCACATACAGACAGAGTGCGAAACAAAGCCGCTATGGTCTTAGGTCGCCTCCATCCGTTGCTTTGTCATAAGAGTAAGATGTCCCTCAGACACAAGCTCACTTTGTATAAGACGTGTATCCGTCCCGTGATGACATATAGCTGCCCCGTTTTTGCGCATATGTCCAAAGATAACTTTCATAAGCTGCAGGTTCTCCAAAATCGTGTTTTACGTTAAGTAACCGGTGCTCCGTCGTACATTCGGAGAGTCGATCTCCACAGAGACCTAGAGATCCCTTCTATCTGGGCGTACGTAAAATCACTTACGATTAGTTATTTTGAAAAAGCTGCGAATCATCCCAACCCGTTAGTGGTATCCGCCGCAAACTATGAACCCGTAGCTAACGCTGCGCGTTATAAAAGACGTCCGCGATGCATTTTTACCGACCCTCCTGATTTAATCACGTCAGCGAACGATCAGTACCAGCCTGTCCCTCGAAACAGAGCGTGCTCACGGCCACGCCCGCGTAACCACAGATCACGCCGCCGTGGTCTAGGGGTTAATTTCGCTCCCGCACGGCAGTGGCTCAAGCCTATGTTCGATCCCTCGGTAGGGAGCCCTTGAGTGCGTTGCTTGCGCGATACGGTGACACACAAATATACTTCACTGCTACAACACTACACGATCACTCCCACACACGTGCACGCCAACACGCTTACACATGAAAGTGGAAGGGTTTACTTTTTTCCCTCATCGAACTGAAAAAGTCTTAATTTTCCGATAATAAATATATGGAGGAGTTATTGAGGCGTGTATGCTTGGTACACATATAGGTTTCAACAACTCATACATATATGAATAGTTAGCTAGGTTAGCTAATAGTTAAAATAAAATCGGCTGAGTGCCTTAAGCGCTCGCCTTAGTAGTCCGGTGAAGCTGTTAAGACCTTGCTGGGTCAATAGCGTAGACATTTCGAAAAAAAAAAAAAGAATGTATAGCGTAAAAACTTTCTCCAAACCATTTTGACGAGACGGTTTAAAATTAATTTATTAATATCCCTAATTCATGTTTACAAACCAAATCAAAAATACATTGTTACATTTAGGCCCTGAGAAGGTGTTTATGAACCTCAAAACTATCACCGGTTCGCAAAACAATCTTTTTTTTTTTCGAACTGATTACGTTATTGACCTAACAAGATGCCTCAACAGCTTCACCGGACTGCTCGCAAAACAACCCAGTCATCGAGAAGAAGCGGCAAGAGGCCTGGTTTATCTTTTCATTTATTATGTGTGTACCCTTACTATGTTTTATTTATCCCTCGCAGCTTAAAGTTTCGATGAGTGAAACTTAAAATGATCGGTTGAGTAATTAAAAATCGTGAAAGAGTGAGAAATAAATAAACTATCTCTAATTCGTGTTTATGGTATATACCTACTTGGATTTTGTTTTACAAAAGACAAGAGTTAGCTGATGGAATAACGTGAAGATAGAAAAACAGGTGAATTGTATCCACCAAATTTAGTTTAGGACACAAGAGTGTTTTTAGAGACAACAAACGTTTACAGGAAGTGAAACCGTATACCTGTCATTATAGCGTACTGTTATTCTAACATTTTTGGGTTGACTGGTGCGTTCCGTTTCACGGTAAAAATGTCAACTGTTTGTTAAAACTTAGAGCGATACTTGTTATTGTGATAATATATATTCTGTGTGAAACGAAACGAAACGTTTTTTTATAGTTACGAGCAATATGTTGAGAATATTTTATCGACGATTTGCAAGTTTGTCTCTTCCTCTTTTGTTTTATGTTTGTTTTGATATATTTTCGGGTAACTTTCTAATATTCTTTGGAGATTGGTATGAAAACATTTGAACAATAAACATAAGTACAAAGAAATTAAATATAGGAGTCTAATTTTGTTTTTCGGTGGACACATAAAGTACATCGATGGGTTTGTGCTTGTAATTTATGTTACTGCCTTATTTAATAATAATATTGTATAGTTACGACGAGACTGACAGGTATAGTGCAGTAGCTTACAATTGAGAATCTCTTGACAGTCATTAATGTCCCACTAGCTTATATAACAGTGGTTTAATGCCAAATGTTAATATGCATTGGAATGGATTACAAAAAAATATTGACATCCAAACGCAGTGCATTTCTAGCCAAAGTAACATAAACCATGAATATAATTTTTTGGATTGTAAGAATTAAACATTTTTTTTTCCTTAAAGTTTTCAAACAATAACATGTATAGGCATTTTAACTAGTCTATTAGTTAGTAGAAAGACATATGTACGAGAAAATTACACGAGAGTATTTGCGACAAACATAAAATCTCGCACATTTTGAATGAATGGACATTTTATATTGCTTTATATTTAAAATTGTGTTATCATCTTAAAGTTAATGTACACTTGGTTTTGTCCCTGTAAATACCATGCGATTTCTTCAAAGGCAAGTCGGTGGAAATTGTTAGTATGTTAGTTCACGTGTGTAAATATAATGATTTTTTTAGAGTAATTGTTATGTTATTTATATTTAAGCTACAGTCCATATTATCTCTGTAAGTATCATCTGTGGTTATAGTTACCAACGTTTATTGGTGTTCTTATGGCTTTATAAAATACAACTAACGTCGACAAAGCACGGGGCACGTCAGCCGCGAGATAACGAGGTATGGTAGAAACGGTAGGCCATTTAACTTGTAAATTATTTAATACGTATTAATGAAGTCATAAATCAATAAATATAGCTCTGTTGTATTACTCCTTTCGAAATTATCGGTTAATTTTTGTTACTATTTTTTTAGTAATAAACACAAGTTTGATTTTACCAGAATGATATTGTTAAAACACAATTTTGTATACGTAAACTTTGTATTAACTTATCCCGGTAAATGATTTGCAAAAATTGGTCAAAATAGTTTATAAAAAAATCGCGTAACAAAGTACTAGAGAAATATAACTTCTTTTTCTTAATCTGTTTCAAAATTGCCTACTGTGTTACGTATCGCGGGCAAAATTTATTCATTGATTATTGTCGCTTAGATTAAATGCACAAAAGCAGACGTTCCCAAAACTAGTTTTACTTTTAAATGTGAAAGCTCCTATTAAAATATATCAATAAAACGCATTTTATTGCTTTGTGATTTGAATCAATTAGCAATTAAATTTAATATAAATTATGAATTTCATTAATATAAATTTAATTTACATTAATTATATAGTTTATAGCCTTGGCCTTTGAAACTCTGTCACCGTATTTTACAGCGAATTTTATTACTATATTTTATGACATATATAACACGAACAGTGACAATTCTCAGTTTTGTAGCCGGATTTGAATTGTTATCATTAGATCCAATTTAAATTATGTTAAGAATTTGTCTGAATAATTATTATTCAATTACAGCAAATATATGATTTTCCGTAGTTCCTCGGTATACGTAATTTTTTTATCCTGTCCACTGTTTTAAGAACCTTGTTTTTATATTACAACAAAATGACGACACTGTGACTAATGTTAAGAACAATACTGCCATAAAAATATAGAATTTACCGATTCACAATACATTGGCATTTGCTACTGACAATTCAGTTGTAACTAAATATACTGGTGCCAAATTATAACAAACTTAAAGAGAGACGCTGTCATGGGTCTAATACGTTACTATTTTTAACACCGTTCGTGGTCGCGAACTAGTCGATTACACATCCTTACGAAGAGGTCAAGTATACTATTTCGGGAGTTACACCTGATGTATGGTAATTGCTATACAGTCAGATCTATGAAGTCGTATAAATATGACGTAAATAGATTGTTTCTAATTTCTGACCACCACTTCCTCTTGGTCACCAAGCAATGCTCTTACCCACCCTCCTCCCCGCATCCATGCTTACGTAAACATCTATTTAATATTTTTAAACCCGTTCTGATTAAATAAATAAATATTGCTAACGTAAACACCACCCAGACCCCCCCCCCCCATCGTCAATAAAAATAAGCAAATCAAGAACCTTCCACTCCCCATCGGTGCTACATAAACTGGTATCTTACCGTCCGGCAATATTTTCCGTTAAACGGTACTTTTAGTCTATTCAAGTAAACATCCATTTAACTACATTATTACGCGTTTCCTTACCGTTCTCTCACTATTCCGTGTCCCATACCTAAGGTTTATTACTAAAATCACTAACAATCCGTCGGTCTGTCGCGGTGCGTCATTAAATCGCCATCGCCACACGACGTAAATAAAAACGGGATTTATTCCTCTATTTATTTATTTATATGTTTTATTTATTTATTGCCGGACATCGGGCGGTGGACTCCGCGCGTTTATGGATATTTAAATTTTTATTTGTTACGTTTTTGTCTAGTTATCGATACATTCTAGTATTTTTCTTTTCTCTAACGTCTACGTAAGCTGATAGTTTATGTTGTATGGCCTTTCCAGATAAATTAAACTTATGTATCCTTTATTTAATGTAAGTGGCCGAGCTTTGGCTATTTTGATGTTATTGCGTTAGATGTCATTATGGGTGATTGCTTTTCGTACCTGCCACTTAATTGGGTGAAGCTATAAATTGTCTTCAGGCCAATAGAGTTAAATCAATTAGAGAAAATATCGCATACATCAGCCTTAGCTTTTGGTTTATAAAACTGTGTTCTTTTTTATACGATTAGAGATAAACGAACAGATGGCTCACCTGATGGTAAGTAATCACCGTCGCCCACAGGCTCCTGTGACACGAAAGGTATCGCAGATACTTTACCGTCTTTTCAGAAAGGAGTAGGCTCGTTTCTTGAAGATTTGTACTTGATTTCCAAAGAACCGACGTGCGTGGAAAATCTAAAGATTCGAAAAAAATTCAACAATAGCAATTATTATAACCCTTCTATAACCTTCACACGTCATAAGCTATTGTTCTCAATTGAAAATATCTTAACAAATATTTGGCCAAATTAAGACCATTTGATTATTGACGTAATCTGATATGATGGTGGTTAAGAAAAGCAGTGTGAGGAAGTAGAAACACTGAAAGAAATCTATTCTACCATACCTCGTTATCTCGCGGCTGACGTACCCCGTGCTTTGTCGACGTTAGTTGTATTTTATAAAGCCATAAGAACACCAATAAACGTTGGTAACTATAACCACAGATGATACTTACAGAGATAATATGGATTGTAGCTTAAATATAAATAACATAACAATTACTCTAAAAAAATCAGATTCAATCAGATTTTATGTTTGTCGCAAATACTCTCGTATAATATTCTCGTGCATATGTCTTTCTACTAACTAATAGACTAGTTAAAATGCCTATACATGTTATTGTTTGAAAACTTTAAGGAAAAAAAAAATGTTTAATTCTTACAATCCAAAACATTATATTCATGGTTTATGTTACTTTGGCTAGAAACGCATTGCTTTTGGATACACCATATAGTTGAAAAAAATACTGAATTCGTGTTTTTTTTAATTACCTAGAAACTTGATCTGGATATGAGGCTTTAACGTAACCTCGTGAAGAAGCCTTTATCCTTATATATGATCAGACACACGATTCGTCTACCAACAAACTATAAGAGGACGTTTCTCTTCTTTTTGAACCCCCTTCTCCCCATTGTCAGTAAAAGGTAAGCAAAGGTCTTATCTCCCCCCCCCCTCTAATAAAATCTCAAATTGTAAATGACGAATACTACCGATATAATCTCCTATGTCATCAAAAATAAGCAAATCGAAGACTCCCCGCCCTCTTTAGTACTTACATATACTTGAATGCCCTCTAACTCCCCATATTCTAACCAATTGCCACGTCGAAACCTAACAAATAGCTAAAAAATTCAAACTCAATACACATCTCATTTACATGTATTAAAACTATCCTTTAACCGAGTTCATGATTAATGGCGGATCATGTCCGAGTCGTTAAAACGTATTATTTATTACATTTTAAAACGTTTTAATGTCGTACGAGACGATCCGTGCTTTATCGTCTTCATGATGACTTAAAACTGGAGAGTTTTACCTCTCGTAAGTGCAGTCGCGTTCATGGATTTCGTACCCGTCGTTTAATAATATGTGTCGATGATTAACTCGACATTTGTTATATTTTATTTGATATACGCGTATATAATTAACAGGTGTATGTCATGAAAAACATTAATCACAGATATTCTGTCTGCTTTGTGAATGATGCAGATGTTACTAAGTACATAATGCCGCTATAATTGCACAAGGACATTTTTTAGTTTACTGTGTACTGTTATTTGTATCTTGACAAGTGTTCAAAAGAACTGTTTGGTTTAATTGAATCCTATTCATTTAAATTATATAAAGTTTTATAATAACATAACATCTCAGCACTTATTAGAAAAACCGAAAAAAGTACCAAAAATTAAAATTTGTATGCACATTTCCATGGGTATATTGAAAGCCATTTAAACACTCACAATCACGTTTCACGCTTGTTTAGCCTTATTTAGGTTATCTAAGTCTTTTTATTTCATTTGCCTATATATGTGCTACTACAAGTTTTTGTATACTTTGGTTTATCATTTGAAATCAAACCCGGAACTTGTAGATAGGGCAACAAAATAGCTATGCCATTCATTCAAATCTACAGGCGATTAATGAATTTCAGATACGTGTAAATTAAACATTGTAATTTTAATATATTGGTTTGATCGGTGAAGTTAATTTCCGCAACAACTAAATGAAACATGTAAGTATCAAAAATTGTTATCTAATTCGCGTACATTTACAAATTTGAATGAGTAATACTATTGATAACGAAAACATTATGAAAAAATCTGATCCTCGGAAATGTTATAGTATGCCAAACGTTGCATGTGACCAAAATATTGAAATGTGAATCTCTCGGTGCTTCAAACTGTTAATGTGACATAGATTAATCATTTGCCTTTGCCTAATTGTATAACGCTCATAAGCTGGTATTATTCTTATTATCTTTATGCAGGCTGAAAGTTTAGACACTAGTAATATTTATGGAGGATGCGCTGCTCTCGATTCTCGTTCTGAATCAATAAAAAAATACGTGATTGATATTTGAACTAATTATCTAGAAAAAACAAATATACGCAATTATCTACGCGTCTATGTTAAAGAACAGCATCAATGACCATCGACCATGATTTGACTTTCACTTGAAAGTGATCATAGGAACGGCATGAACAACACAAAAGGGTTCCGTTTTGTTATCGAAGATTATTAACTCCTGATCGTCCTTTGTCACTTTCGGAACCGGTCATTGCACCTAGGTTTATTACATTTGTGTTTATACTTTTGAAAGTCTTGCAACAAACTTTAACTTAAATTCTCTTTATTGTTTATCAGTATTTGTTTTGATATTATTATTTTATATGGTAAATGTGAATTATCATCTCTTAAAATACTATAAGTAACTAAAATAACACCTAGTATTTATAAATCTTATGTCCGTGTGTATATGAGTAAACTGTTCCTAAACGGTTGGACATATTTTGATGAAATTTATTGTGTCATGTATCGTGTCGTGTCGTTGTCAGGTAGACTCAAGGATGGTTTACATTTACAACTGGACCCGGTAGGTGGCGTTGCGGTTGGCGTTTAGGATTTCTTTTTCAAGGTAGGACAACGTCCTGCGGTTCCGCTAGTATTATATATTATCAAAGATGTTTTTTATGTTATATGTGTAAATTTTCGTTATATTTTAAGTATTTTAGAAATATTAAATTAAAAATAATGTTAATTTATTAGAAAAAATGATGTTTTCTTTGTAATCCTTCTTCTAGTTCTGACAATTTGAAATTTTTTAAACATTATTTTACTACAAACATCAAAAAAGTCTAAGCAACATGTGTGATATTACAAATTTTACCATTTATATTAATAAATTTCTAAGTATTTACTCAAACAAAGTGCGTAGGTAAGTAAACTTTTTTGTCATTGATGACATACTGGCTGGTAGTAAAAAAAATTTGATAATGTTTTGTTTTTTCATAAAATTCAAATGACTGCGAATTTGTTTGAATTTAAGTGCGTTTTAATTGCTACGTTTAGTCTTGATTTTATAATTTTACCCACCATTTAAATAAAGTTAGCGACAAAATTGAATTGTTAGATATTCTTTACGTCATAAAGCGACGTCATTTGATGGCACATGTTGCAAGCGGGAAGTAATCAATCTTAGGTATCTCGTCATTTTGGCATTCATAGAAGTGTTATTTGTCGTCTTTGGCAGCGCTACAATAATACAGGAGAACCCGCTGAACAGCATCCAGGCCGTAAAAGGAGTACAACCACTCGGCAAGACTGGTACATACAACTGACTGCAAGACGCCAGCCGATGTTAACCGCTTAAGAGATAAGTTTGAGGCTACAAATTTCAAATGGTGTTGATCTAAGTCCTCAAACTGTGCGAAATCGACTGCATGAGTACGGCCTACGAGCTCGACGCCCAATCAGGTGCCCACCGATACGTCACGGGAATCGCGCTCGTCGATGTGAATGATGTAGAGAATGCATAACATGGACCCAGGAACAAAGGGATAAAATTATGTTTTCCGATGAGTCGCGATTTGGGTTTAAGCCTGATACAAGAAGGGTGCGAGTGTATCGTCGGCCCGGAAATACTGAAAAGCTCAGGTGCGTTCAGGAAGTCCATCCATACAGCGGCTCAACAGTTATGTTATGGGCGAGTATTATGAAGAACAGGCGAACTGAGCTCGTTTTTGTAAATGGAAACATGAATGCTCAAAATTACATTGAGGATATTCTCAGACCTTATGTCTACCCATTTGCACAAACGTTTGGGTCCGATTTTAGGTTAATGCATGACAATGCGCGTTCACATACAGCACGGCGAACCAGTGAATACTTTGTAACGGAGAACATCCGGGTATTGCCCTGGCCTGCACAATCGCCAGATCTCAACCCCATCGAGCACGCATGGGACATGTTCCAGAGACGTGTTTTGAAGGACTTGGACGGAGCGACAACAACCCAACAGCTGAAGGATTTGCTACAATTCCATTGGGAGCGAATACCGCAAGATGACATAAACAGTCTCATTAATTCAATGAATAATTGTTGCCGACAAGTTCTGAATAGCAGAGGAGACCATACTTTGTATTAAATTGTTCTATTCTTTCACAATAAATACGTTTTCTTTAGAAATTTCATTTTGTAAAAAAGTTTAGTTTTTTATGTATCTTAGTTTCTACAGTATATTCTAATATTATTCATTTCTGTTATTAAAAGAACTTATAAAGAAAACAGCTGTTATTTTTACATCATAGAACCCTAAAGATATTATTTTAAAAATAAAATACAACGTTATAATGTGAAGAACCATCCTAAAATTTAAATTAGTACACGTTGCTTAGACTTTTTTGATGAGTGTATAATTAAAAGACACGATGATATTCAATTTTGTCCATTTCTAGTAATTGATACTGTTCTATTATTTTGTCCGCAAGTGTATTGTCTATCAAAATGTCCGGCGACACATTTGTTATCGATATAACGTCTTATCACAATGATTCTGGGCGATGTGGTGTTGATAAATCATTTGGTGATTAAAATTAAAAGTACCCGTAAATGTAAGCGAGAGACGTGCGTTCGTTATCACTTTGATTTGTGTGTACTAGTGATGGATCTTTTGATCGATAAACGATAATAATCATATTTATTTAGTCGCTGCTCGGTCTTTTTAATTGCATCGAGTAATGTCACAGCTCTTAAGTCTGTGTTCGACCAATGTTTCCTGTATGTTATAAGTTGAAGTGGTAGACCCACGCTGAGGCTATTACTGGTTTCAGCATGAATGGGTCGGCTCGTCTAGGGTAGTACCACCCTCTCACAGAAATACCCACGTGAAGTAATAGTGCTTGCATTGTTGCGTTTCGTTCCGTCAGTGAGAGCGCCGGTGGCCCACCTCGCCTTTCCTCTTTTCTCCCCTTTTCTCCCTTCCCCTAAACACAGGTTGGCAATGCTCTTGGTGTTGTTAGTGTCTATAGACGGCGGTGATAACGCTCTTCGTTTGCCTCTTATGATATAAAAAAAACTTAGTTAAGACGTAAGAACTGACTTTAAGGCTGGTCGATATATTAAAAGCTACTCAAATATTAGTATCCCATTGCCCAGCATAAATACATTTATATCTTTAAGGATCTTTCTATGTAGCCCTAGTGGTGGAGTGGAGTTTGACCTGTGGAAAATACAATGTTTGCAGGTTCAAACCTCAGCTTGTTCCAACGACTTTTTCTATTGGTATTGACGGTGAAAAAAACCATATTGAGTAAACCTGAACCTGAGAAATATTCTTGTAGTACCATCCTATATGAGAAAGTATAGAACTGTGGATGTCAACAATTCACCAAGAATCTGTTGATGTGTACAGGCAACTGCACTTAACATTCAGGCCACTATAGATTTAGCGTATTATTCATTTAACATCGAATGAGATCTGTGCTAAAACGCTAAAAGTATAAAAAAAATAAAAAGTCAAAACCATTTATGCCGACATCGTTTAGAATAAGGGTTAAAATAAATAAATAAATCCTGATCAAAATCAGTTATAACGATATCGAAAGGACTACTCATATTTAGTTGTAAAAAGCAATAGTCGTAACAACCGGTGATGTTTTCGAGATACAGCATTCAGCCGGGACCTTTGTTTTGGCTCTATATAACCGATATGTTCTAAATAATGTCGCCATAAACGATTGTATATATATTTTACATGTCATTGTGTTTGTCTGTTTGATTTCCTTTTTAACTGCGCATTCGATCATCGTGAAATGAATACGCTTTATCAGGGGTACATAAAAGGTTATATGGTACTTTCGATCCAGAAAAGAGTACCTTCTGTTTCCGTGGTTTAGGTACGATGCACATTAACACAAGCGAAACCGTGGTACTTAAGTCAATGAATTTTCTATAAACCAAGCGAAAGTTTAAACACTTTCAGTATGCTAGGATATGACTTCATGATCACATTTAACACATACAATATCAATATCAAAACAAATACCAATAGACAACAACGACGACTTTTGATAAAGTTTGTTCTAAGAATTTGGATGATAACTTAAATAAACCTAGGTTGAATGGCTGGTTATAAAACCTGCGAACGTGACCCGGAGTTAATAACTTTTGATAATAAAAAGGACAATAAACCCTTTTGTTTGTTCAAACTTCGAAAAATTATCCTTTGTTAGTTAGCTTACTTTCACTCCCCCCAACGTTCTTTGACACTGTGCTTTAAAATAGACGCTTAGAAAATTGAGTATAATTTTTGTATGTTTCTATATAATTAGGTCAAAAATTAAGCACCCATTTTTAATTGATTTAGATAGAGAATCGAATACAGAGTGTTCTCAATTAATATTGCTACTGTCTAAACATTCACCTGATATAGTAGAATCTCAAATCTATAAGTATAATGAAAGTAGTAAACATGTCCATTATGTCCTTTCAACGCAATATTAGACCAAAAAAAATATCTCAAGATATCGCTGATGCATGGAATGTGTAATATTTATCTTCTGGAGTATATTGAAATCACCTTCCCCAAATCATAAATGATAATCATTAGCCGAATACAAGCTAATCAAAATTCCTAAAGTTAATAAAGACATCAGTTTTACAAGGGTATGGGGCTGTTGCAATATTTAGCGAGTGTTCGCAAATTGTTAATTAAAATATTAAATTCGTTTTGTGCCTATTAAATACCAACGCCTGTGTTTATTGCACCGCTGTATAAGCCAAGACATAGCAAAAGTAATGAAGCTCGTTCACTGTACGAAACAAGGAAATCATTTACTGTCAGTAAACTTTATGTCGCTATATATTATTATTTATGTAATTTTTACAGTAACATATGTTTTTAATTACGCACCTATACTAGCTATAGCTTTTATTGTGTCGAAATTATATTTGTTATACTAATATAATACGCAAATGTGTTTGTCTGTCTGTTACGATTTACGTCCTAACTGGTACACCGAGCATTATGAAGTTATGAGTACATTTTGTCAGAGGTATAAAAAGTGTTTATATATTTCATAAAGTACTTTTTATCGCTATCTGGGAATATCATGTATAATGGATTTTATATTTTCTATATCATCTTGTGTTATTTAGTACTATCTGTTGTAATATTTTTGGTGTTTTATATAATATAGTTTGTTTATTGTACACTAGTGAAGTGAAAATAATACTACGGAGCATGGATTTTGACTTGCAACAAATCTCCCTGGAAGGTTGTAACAAGACGACCTTGTTATTCCATTGAAATGATCCCAAGGAACTTGTAATAGACACTATTACCATACAACTACAATGGTAGTAATAATCTACTTGAAGATTAGTTGCCAAAATTAAAATAAAGAGGCACATTAACGCGAGCGAAGCCACGAACAAAAACTAATAAAATATATTCTTACGAAAACAAACTACGCACACATATAAATTGCAACTATAAGTTGGTAATAAATAATTCAACTATCATAGTAAAATAGAATATGTCTCTAGACACTGTACAAATACCAATTTTCATAAAGATCGGATGAATAATATATAATTTGATGTACTCTGACGCCATCTATTGAGGAAGTTTAGTAGAATGACTTTTATAAAACACGTTATTCAAAGAAGAAAAAAGAAAATGGTAAACGATGAAACTGTATATCTAATACCTTCAAACGAGCAATTCTTGTATATTTTTAAATTTGTATATATATTCAGGATCTCGGAAACGGCGTCATATATTTCCGTGAAACTTAGTGTATAGGTAGTTTCGGGGACGAGAAATCGATCTAGCTAGATTTTATTCATAGAAAAAAATTTTAACTGAGTTTTCAGGCAATGAAAAAATGTAGCTAAAATATAAAGATAGATTTCGCCGGCGCTGTCAAAACAAAAATAGCTCAGATGGAACTCGGTTGCTTCGAAATTCTGTGTAACCCCAGTTCGAATCCGAATGACAGCAGAAGAGATATATATGTTTTTTTGTTAAAAAAATATTAACTTTATAAGGCAAACCTAACAGATTATTTTAATTTGAAAATGTTTTTCAAAGAACCGATCTAGGCTCAGTCGCCCTGGTACTACGAACTTATATATCTATATATGTACCAAAGTGACAATTAATTATTTTAACCGCCTTCAAAAAAAGAAAGAAGAGTTATTGTCATTGTTTGGTAGTAATCCAATTGTGCACAAATACTCTGGCATCCGCTTAATTAT
>JACEII010000050.1:398418-539198 GCA_014332785.1 Antheraea mylitta | reverse complement strand
CTACCACCATACTATGGCTTAATCACGATGATTTCCTTTACCGAAGTTCCGAAACCGACGATTCTAACATACTACCAACTATAATTTAGTTTCGAAAATAATGTTTTGTTTTGGTAAAAAAAAATTCTATGCTAAATAAATCTATATAGTTTTAATGCATCTCCTCTAATATCGTCCGGCGATAAATAATGTCTTATTAATGAGTCACCGGAGGTCGATTGTGGGTGAATACGTAAATCAATTCGAGTTTGAACGCGACGGTGTAAATCATTCCGACGTAGATCACTCACAACGATTCGAATGTAGCGGGGGATTATTACAAAACAACTCGTTATATTTGTGTGGTCGACGACTTGTCATGTTATATAGATTTCTATTGCACTATTCTTCTCGATATTATGGGTTTTGATAATTTTAAAATACTTTTCTAATTAATATTACATCGTTCTCGACGTTTCGAATAAAAAACTACTAAATGCATTTTGAAGAAACTTCACATTAATATATGTAGCTTATACATAAAAATTAACGAATCAGTTGTAATTCATATCGTTTAAGTTAGCTAAAATACAAATGTCAAGTAAGTTTAAAAAACACGCGTTCTGAAGTCAAACCCTTCTTCATGAGCTAACTGAATCACTAAAGTTATGAAAATATTTTTCTGAGTAATATTTCATTTGCTTCTAAAAATAACAGTCAAAATTAGCCGCGACGTTTTAAAATTTTAGGAAAAGTCAAAGTATATTAAACGTACTTCTGAATGAGCCCAGATTTTGGAAATTAATAAAACAATATTAAAATAATTCCAAAAACAATTGCCTGAAGTTAATAAGTATGATGTTATAAACAAACAATCTCACATTCGTATTTATATTAATTAGAATTAGGATAGCAAGGTTACTACTTTAAAAATAATATAATTATCACAGTCATGTGTTTGTTTAAGGCAAATTTCGATAATTAATTAACGTGATTTTGAAAAAAGTAGTGGTCTGTAGGCGCAAGATCTGGTGAGTAGGGCGGATGACGGAGAACTTCTAACCCCAGTTCTTGCAACTTGGAGACCGTCTGCTGTGCAGTATGAGGTCGCGTGTTGTCGTGCAGGAACAGCGGAGACGAACGATTGACCAGTGCTGGTTGGAGATGTGCTAGCTTCTCCATCATTGTGTTCAGTTCTTCACAGTACACATCTGCAGTAATGCTCACCCCGTTTGGTAAGAAGCTGTGATGAATCACACTGGCGCTAGACCACCAAACAGTGACCATCACTTTTCTGGGGGTAAATTTTCGTTTAGGGCATTTTTTAGGTGCTGAACCAGGATCCAACCAACTTGCTGAGCGCTTGCGGTTATCAAACAGAATCCATTTTTCATCGCAGGTAACAATGCGGTTCAAAATTCCCTCATTTGTGTGTCTGTTGAATAGTGCAAGGCACGTCTCGACGCTTATTTTGCGCTGGCGATCATTGAGTTCGTGTGGCACCCATTTGTCAAACTTTTTTACCTTGCCAATTTGACGCAAATAGACCAATATTGTTTTGACGTTAACGTCGAAAGCTGCTGCTAATTCAGCCGTAGATTGTGTATGTAGCTTCCACAATCGCCTTTAATTCGTTTTTGTCGACCAAAGTCTTTGGACGACCGCGAGGTTCACTTTTCAGGTCGAAATTCCCAGAACGGAAGCGAGCAAACCAATAACAGGTGGTGCGTTGGTTTGTAGTGTTAGCTACATAAACGTCGTTGATGTTGTGTGCCGCTTGTGCCGCGTTGCTGCCACAACGTTACTCATATTCCATAATTACTCGAATTTTTAACGTATCCATAATGACAAAAAACATTGAAATGCGATGAAGATGTAACACTAATCAATCAACAAATGACTACTTTTGGAAAAAGAATTCCATGTTTTTAAAATAAAATTAATTTGAAATTAGAATTCTTAGCCAAACAAAAATTATTTTGATTTGAAATGGCCAGTACTACAGAACGGCAATTGCATAGGTAAAGACTTATTATTTGTCACAGTGAAAAATTGTGATAACCCATCTCTCGGCATAGATGTTAGCTTTTTCACAATAAAAGAATCAATAACCTCGTAGCGTTTTTCATACAAACCATTCATATCAGATATAACTTCACAGACAATAGAACCGTGAACGATAAATCAGCGCAGCGACGTTCACGAAATCCGTGAAAACATGCCCAAATCACAAACCCAATTGCGTAACACACTCAGCGACCCCTACTTTAAAATGGAGTCATAAATAAAAGGTAGACGCCGCCGCACCTTATCGCCGCAACAAATGAAAGAATACACCCTAGATAACCCCCGCCCTGCCCGCCGTGCACCCCATGTCCCCCGTGTCCCAGTACTCACTCCCCCCCTGCTCCGGGAACGCGCCAGTAAAACCTTGTTTTACACTTATAACTACAAGCCAAGTTGACTATCAACCTTACCTATCAAACTACGACCTTATTCCTTACGCAACACGGTTCGAATTTCTCAAACTATTTACGTCCGTCGCCATGGTAACGGATCGCGATTTTTAGTACGCCTCCTTCGGAATTACCTTCACTGATCGGTTTCAATACTGGGCAACATAGTTACGATAGTGTTCACGGGAAGGAATCGAGTACGGGCGGAGTCATAGCGGCTCCTAGATGCATATGTCTATGTTAGTTTTTATCTTATAAACTCTGTCCGTAATATTTTGTTGTCTATGTTCGACGTTTTGAGATTTATATTTCAAATGCTTCGCAATTTACTATATTAATAAACGTTGTGCTTCCGCGTTTGGCTTTTGTTTGGTTAGATTTTTTAATTTAAATGATTGATGCAAGAATATCTTAGGAAAACTTCGTAATCGAAATCTGTCAAATACAAATTAGTGTTACCTAAATTTGTCTTTAGTTATTTTATCAGTGAAGCAGAACCTTCTGTCATGCTTGAAGGGGCCTTGAGATGATAGAGTGGTAGTAAGTCCTGCTAAAAAGCTCATAAGTTGCGATTTTGATGCCGTCAGAGTTACTGGATTTTGTGTGTCGACCATAATTGTCCGTTGTTTTTCAGTATTATGCGTGTATATTAGTTTTATTTAATTATTCTAATACAAACCATGCTTCGTTTGAAATTTAATGGCCATGTGTTACTTACATGTGTATGTTCTGATTTTATTGAAACATTTACTGTCTTCATTTATCGTAATAATATTAAACTGTAATGTTATCTATCTTTATAATTATGCTTTGTATATTATGTATATTCCCAATATAGTATTGGATATTATCTTTGTTTCTAACTATGTTGTACTTCTAATTCTATGTTGTTACACTGAAAATTTGGCAATTTAGTTTAAAATGTGTATTTGCTACACTTGACATTGATGGAATTGTCTACATAGCAAAGGCCATACCAGAGAAAAATAAACTCCTCGTATTTCTTTTAAATTAATAAATATTTTAAGCATAAACTATTAGTATCTATATCTGTTTGACCTACCCTTTAGTCCGTTGAAGCTGTTAAGATCTTGCTAGGTATATATATAGCGTCATTTCGATGAAAATATACAAGCGTGTGTGTACTTACATACACACGTTAGAAGTTATACTTTTTGGGTGTAACACGATAAAAATCTTTTCAATAGTTATATCTTTCACCTTATTCTACGTTTGTAGAAAAAACGGCACTAACAATAGAAAAAAGGTATTTAGTACATTAAAATTTTTATTATAAACAGAAAATGTTGACTTTAGCAAACTTCAGCGTGTCCGTGACGGTGCGCGCGCGCATCGAAAAATTCACTGCCATCATTTTTCCCTAACGCACCAAAAGAAGTATAACTTCAAAAAATTAAATAATGGAAGGCGCGGTAATAAACTGTAAGAATAGTCTTGTAGATAACAATAACGGCTGTACATTCTGTTGTTTCATTTTATAACAGTTGTTATAAACTGTTATAAGTTATTTTGCTGTTAGAAAGTTGTACTGTTTCGTACTACAATTAATATCAATACTCGGTTGAACTGAAATATACACACATAGACACACACACACACACACACACACACACACACACAAATATATATACACGGTATAATTTCAGTGCGAATAATGTATAAATTACATAATGCTTTGCTTTTCATAATGTTGTGATAGCGCGGATAATGAATATAATCACCAGCAAAATAATGATGATACCTTTAATATTTGCTCAGCAAATGCGTACGAATGAGGGATGGTGACTGCTAACTAATTGGTGAATTATCAGAAATTGAAAAACAATGGTAACTATATTATGAAATATGGTAGTAAATAAAAAAATCTAATTATATTTTTACTAACCGTTTATTTGAACCACATTATGTAGGTGGGCCGCGTTGGACACATACGAAACGCGTGACATACTGAGTTGGTAAAATTATGCTATGCTCCATGTTACAGTTAATTCTGCTTATTTAATCGATGGCTCATAATATATTTATTTTCGTGTAAATTAAAAGCAATTTTCTTCAGTTACAGAAGCTCTTTGACTTTTTCTAAATATTTGTTTTCGATATAAAAATGTGCAAATAGTAACGCATACATGAAATTGACGTATATTGTTTATCGGGATTAATCTAAGAAATAGGTGAACTGATATTGATGCAATTTTTACTAGAGGATAGAAAACATTTCAGAATATCATCTAGGCTACAAATCATCATGGTTTTCGGTAGTGGCTAAAAAGTAATGAAAAATGTGAAGGAAGTTGCGTAAAATACGTTGCAGATTTTAAAACAGTAATGGTAATATGTATAAAAAAAGATAGATAAATGAAAGTAATTGCACAATTCATTCACATTCCATGGAAAGTCGTGGGTATCATCTTTAAAAATGTGTAGAAAAAATAAAAAAATACGTGTGGCACTCGGGGACTGCCGCGGTAAAACTATTGCATAACATTTTTTATTAACTTATGCAATTATAACTATTTATTTATTTTATTTATGCAGTATCTTTTCCTATGTTTTTTTTTCTTTGATATTAATTCAAGTTACACTTTTTGAGCGTGGTGACCGATAAGAAAACAATTTTTTTTTTCTTTTTTGTTCAAAATTATTTTTATTATGTTACAATACATGTAGGTTATTCAGGAATATTAATAATTGAAACTATAGGTTTATGGTAACTGAAATAAGAAACAAAAGTTTGAGACCTGATTGGTGTTAGGTTTTTTCGTTACGGAATTTTTGGATTCGGTCTCCACGCTCAAGGCCCGCGATAGAAACTATGCAATAGCTTAATCATTGCAAAATTCTTAATTCGCGACACATACCTACGTTGTAGATTTGTTTTTAGAGTTATTTATTGTAATCTTTAGAAAAGACGACTTTAATATTTGTAGAGGAAAAGTTTAGTTGATTTTTTTATATTAACTACTTCACATATAATCTAAATATATGAAAAATTTAAAAACATGTGAAACTTGATTGTGAATAACTTGCAAATATTGTGGGAGGAAAAGTCCAAATGGACTAAATTAAGTTAGAAATAAAAAGTTGCAAAGAAACTTATTAAAATGAAAAAAATATATATAGGTATTGAAAACTTACATGAGAATTGGTTTATATAAAAATAAAGCTAAAATTCAGTGTCACCAACAGTAAGTGTTTAGAAATGTAAGTCGTAAGTCTAATGTTATATTTAGAAGTTATTAGCTACTTGTCTAAATATGACCAACGTCTTTGACTCAGTTTACATTTTCAAAAAAAAGTAGAAATTTGTGTTTCTCCAAATAACACTTTGCGTCTATATTTCATAGCAATCCTTGAAGAATTATGGTTATGGTTAAAGGTTAAAGATTTCGATCAAGCAAACTTATTTGCACATTTTTGTTACAAAACTATCATATTAATTGATTCAACTACAATTAGTGTTTGTTAATGTTAAATTCGTTTTAAATATTTATGTACACGGCGATGGCCTGTAATTTACAATGCATATAACATATTTAATGCGACCACATAACTTGCTCTTTCAATCAATACTTAATGTTAACTTATATCTACGTAATATTTACAAATATTAACTTAAATATTAAATTTATACAATACGCAATAATTATAACAAGATGCACAGGACACTATATGTACATAGAAATTATTGATTTTCATTATTATTTTAAAATGTTAAGTTATATTAATATTCATAGTTCAGAGTGTATAAAAAAATCAAATGTACAATAAGTTTCAAATTAGTTGCATAGGTGTTTAAATTATTTTAAATTATATAAATTTACCTATTTATATGTTTATCTTTAAGTAAAATTAAATCATCAATTTCTAAATAAATTAAAATTTACTTTCAAAATGTAATAAAAATTGTGATTGCTGATTAATTTAGATAAATAAATAATCATAGCTATACCTTAATGTATAAACAGTAATATATTGCCGATAATAGAAATTCATGTAATAGTATAAAACATATATATTTATATATTCATTTTGATAAAAATAAACATAATCCATAGTAGGTACAATATGTATACAGTTACACGTATTATCCAGTTCACAATTGGCACCCAGAGATCTAATTCTATAGAATGGTACAATCTATAGAGGCATTGGACAAAAATAAACACAGGTATAATTAACTTGTATAAAGGTAAACGTATATTTGACTACATATCGGTATACAGAGTGATGTTTTTGTGAACGACTTGCAAAGTGTTATATGCGATGCGGTGGTGAGTTACAAATGCAGAGAATTTAAAAATGTTGTAGTGAAATTATTGCGTTTTATCGACTTTCTTCATTATTATGACAATATGATTAATAAATAAAAGTCTTGTTATACCGTAATAAATGAAAATAAAATTTTGGAAGCGTTCTTATCTGTTTTTCGTATATATAGGTATATTATTCTATCAATGCCTTTACGATTCCATCCAAATACAATTCAACTGTAATTTCATATATTATTTATACTTAAAGTTAAAATGTTATTAATAATAAGTTACTTAATATTTAATTAATTAAATATTTATTTACAATTTTAATGACAAGATCGATTTAGAGTTCAACAAATTTTGTAAAGATTACTTACTTATCACTTTGAATTGCTTAGAAAAAGTCCCTAAATTTGTGAGTCATAATTGGATTCATAAATTTCGCGTGATCTAATATATTTTTCATCTTATAATATTGATTTTCTGTGGGACTTTCTTTGTCGACATATGGATGACAGTAATTATTGGTAACCGAATAAACTGTTTATTAATCGTAACATACTTTGTTATCAAAAACATGATTAAAATAAAATTAGTTCTAAACAAATGGCCGAAAGTGTGTTGTCTTTACTTTTAGGATTAAAGTCGTGGTAGAATTATTTAGGTTGCACAGGTTTTATAAATGCAGATGATAAGTCCAATTTAGATCGTTACTATGCCTACAAAACCGATAAAAAATATACCACAATCTGATCAATTAGCGAATTATAACCTATAAACAGAAAAAGATTGAGTCTAAATTAAAAGTGGAAGTTTTTGATTTTCAACCACAGAGTGTTGGCTAATCATATGAACATTATAACACACACTATAATATTACGTTTTCCTTCACAGGATGTTTTAGATTGTTCTAGGAATTCAAACTAAGTCGGTTGATGCAGTTTCGAATCATCATTGCTTCAAATAAGTAGTGTTCACAATTTTTTGAACTAGAATTGAAAAATATTATTGCACTAAATTATTTACGTTAGCTATAGTTTAACTTTATATGAATTTATACACTAAGTCACTTTGGTGAAAAAATGTTTACGGGTCTTTGTAGGCGTAGCAAGATTATGTTAAAAATAATATTCCTTATTATATACCTATTTAATTGTCTCTTGAATATTTGTTTACCTATTAAATTTAATATTAGATATATGTTATCATGTAACTCTTATTAGAACAACTAAAAATGGTAATACGCAAAATTTATCGGTTGTTGATTACTGTCATCCGTATTCTGATATTCGTTAAGATTTTGTTCGCTATCGACAGAGCCGCTAGTACTAGGAATCTCGCGGTCGCTTTGCTCGTATTTATTCTTTATTTGCCAATTCGACAGATCACAAGGCGCTTCATTATTCTCTTTACAATACTGTCTCGAAACTATATAATCTGGATAAGTGTTATAATAAAATCCGTTTAAATCGAAGCTACGTTCATTCGAATAGTGCGAATGTGTTTTCATATCGTTATAATTTACATTTTTATAATCGGTATCATCGAGGTTTCGGGCACTGGAATTGTTCGTTTCGGCCTCGATATCGATACGTGTTTTGTCTTTCACATCACTATTGTCACAGGCGTCGTGTTCGAGAGCGTCGGCGCCTGCTGCGAGCGATCACTGACGGTGATGAGGGAGCTGGTGGTGAGGGATGTGCTGGTGAAGGTCGAGTCTCGGTCGCTTCGCTTCTTCCTCATCACTACAGGGGTCGTTATCGTGCGGTTCCTGGTCGTCGCACTCCTCGCCGAGTTCCTCTTGCTTGCGTTTCGCTGTTGCCATTTCGGCCGCGTGCTTTTTCCGCCATTTCGTTCTTCTGTTTTGGAACCATACCTGTGATAAAAAACAAATTTAATTACATATTTATATCTACACCACACTTTACATAATAAAGAGTGATCGTTCAGTGGTCGAAGAACTTCAACCATCAAGAATAATATTTTTTTGAACTTTTTATTGATAACTTTTATATTCGCTAACAGCTACTAAGTAAAAAGGAATGAAGAAAATCAGCTGATAAATTGACGAGGGAGATGTTCTTAAGTGTTCTCCCACTGCCGATTTATATATAGACAAGAATATAGCCAATGTTTACAGAGTATTTTAAAGACACTCGAACGCCAATCACAGTTGAGGTAAAGAACCGTTTGACCGTAATCTTAGTTGATTTTGAATCATTACAAAGTCGAATATGTTTATATTGTTAGCCTAGAATGAACTAGCTCTTAAATGCATCTGACGGAACCTACCTATACACGCGAATCTGACCAATCTCTATTAGAAAAACCTACCAATAGAGATTTGCTTTTATCAAGATTTTTACTTAATTGAAAGCTCAGATTGAGATGGAAATGAATCAATACCGAACAACATGATATACGATTACATCACCACTTAGCCGTTCTTGCTTTTTCATTTCGAAAAAAAAAGAAGCTTTGAAAACTTTCACCTTTTGAGTCTGTATATTTTTCATTGTCTATTTCTATAACCACGTTCCCCGCAGAATAAACATCGAATTCCTCTCTGTAAAGTACACAAAGGCTTATTTCACGTTTGTTCCCAGTTTAACGAACAAGAAGTGTCATTAATTATTTTGCACAGATAAATAAATCGTTAAAGTTAAACTGTTTAACTTCAAAACTATGTATCAGCGGACCGCTAAATCTAAAATGTTTGTTAAACGGAACACCAAATAAAGACAGGGTAAACATTTTCCAGCGCCATGTAAACCTAATCTCTTCGGGCGACATAATAATGTCTTATTAAACACCGCTGTCTGAATCGCAACACAAACTAACATTCTCTCTCGCTCGCACATTTGCCACAACCACGGTAGGAACAAGGATAGACGCGGTAGCTGCGTTCGACGGTAATTAAGGGTCGTTTTGCAAATTACATGGTACTTAACCACCCATATAACGTAGATTAATCACTCGGATCCTCCGTCTCGCTCTTTATCGTGACGTTTTGGTATTATTATCTCGTTCCCCCGGGGTCGGGTCTGGCGGACAGAAGTTTAATTAGGTCATAAATACATTTTCATGATTACGGCTCGGCTCGGTTCTCGTATCTTTTGGAATTCTCAGGGCAGATGTTGAGCTATTATTAGAATCAGGTGCGTATTTCGTATCTTATTAAGATGTCTATTTTACGACTTCTTTCATGGTATAGATTTTTATTGAATTAGGATGTAATTGATGCTCAGATAAAAAAAAATCATAAGGACTGCCGACAGAAGGTGAATAATCAGTACAATACAATAACTCTGTTCTGTTTTGATTTTTTTAGTTAATTGTATATTTAATTAACTAATTGTTTTTAAATTAATCTCGTTTTCACATCTATTGGCACTCCGAACAATAGTTATATAATCTTTTGTACACTTTATAATTAATAGTTATTATATTAGGCTGCACAATCTCGATACAAAATATTATTATGAGATGTACACAGGCCCCTATACTACGCGTCGCTAGACTGACACAGGCTACACAACTGCACTACGATTGATCATGCTTACTGACAAGTCATGAAGCGAAATTATAAATTTACCTCCCGCCAAAAATACCACTTAACGCACCTGAAGATATTTTTACTTCAGAAAGATTTATAATAAAGTAAAAATCATTTTTAATGTTATAAGTACATTATTAAAAACTTCTATGTCAAAATCCCACTTGCTTTATGCAGAAATATAACAATAACATCTTCGACTGTGCTACAAACATGCTTCTGCTACTCCCCAAAAATCTTACAGAATTTCAGTAATTAACGATCGAATGAATCTTAAATCGGCGTCTTAAATACATGAAGAACGATAATGACGTACTCGTAAATGCTTGTAGTGGCGTTGTAATCGCCAATCTCAGGCGTCGTAACGCGACGGTCGCGTTTAACGAGACATTGTAAATACAGCTTTATTAAAATTAACCGCACGTTTTGTGATAAGCGGTAGCGAAAGCGGACATTTTAATGTGAAGTTATCTTACTAACTTTACAAATAGGTTGAGGTTTGACCCTCAGACATAAGCTCACTTTGTATAAGACGTGTATCCGTCCTGTGATGACATATAGCTGCCCCGTTTTTGCGCATATGTCCAAAGATAACTTTCATAAGCTGGAGGTTCTCCAAAATCGCGTTTTACATAAAGTGACCGGTGCCCCGTGGTACATCCGGAGAGTCGATCTCCATAGAGACCTAGAGATCCCTTCTATCTGGGCGTACGTAAAATCGTTATTATGAAAAAGCCGCGAATCATCCCAGTCCGTTAGTGGTATCCGCCGCAAACTATGAACCCGTACCTAACGCTGCGCGTTATAAAAGACGTTCGCGACACATTTTTACCGACCCTCCTGATTCAATTACGTCAGCGAACGATCAGTACCAGCCTGTCCCTCGAAACAGAACGTGTTCACGCCCACGCCCGCGTAACCACAGATCACACCGCCGTGGTCTGGGGGTTAATTTCGCTCCCGCACACCCAATTAGGCCTCCCACGGCAGCAGCTCAAGCCTAGGTTCGATCCCTCGGTAGGGAGCCCTTGAGTGCGTTGCTTTCGCGATACGGTGACACACAAATATACATCACCGCTACAACACTACACGATCACCCCCACACACGTGCACGCCTACACGCTTACACATGAAAGTGGAAGGGTTTACTTTTTTTCCCTTATCGAACTGAAAAACTCTCAATTTTCCGATAATAAATATATGGAAGAGTTGTTGAGGCGTGTATGTTTGGTACACATATACGGTTCAACAACTCATACATATATGAATAGTTAGCTAGGCTAGCTAAGATAGGTCGCGATTTTGCATGCAACAGGTAACAGCCAAGCCGAGGTGTGCCGTGCACCATTGAGCTGGTTGCCAAAATAAAATTGGCTGAGTGCCTTAAGTGCTCGCCTTAGTAGTCCAGTGAAGCTGGTAAGACCTTGGTGGATCAATAGCGTAGTAACTTCGAAAAAAAAAAAATTATAGCATAACAAGTATTAAGGTATATGATTGATTCTAGCTCCTTAAGAATCTGCATTTTTTAAAACGATATTCATTGTAGCATTGAACTAAAATAATGTCACCATTGACTAACGTAGGTGCGGTGAGAGATTTTCAAAATACGTCCTATCGCGAAAATATGTAATAAAAAGGACGTCTATCTATCAATGTTGGTGAAAAAATGTATTCTGTTTCATTTTTGTTTTGTTTTCAGTTCCTTACGCATCATTGTCGGTCGTTGCTAAGAAATTTATAACGATTATCGCTTATTTGGTGCAATATGCACGCACCTTAATGAAGGGATTAGTGTTGTAACAGCATTTGTAACGACATTTTAATGGCAGCCGGCAACTTGGCGTGTTTATTAATTAGGGGCCGCACGGACTCCGGGTTCCGTGCGTTATAAATATTCAACTCTGTAGTCCGATGTAAAATATTCTTAATGTATGTAGTATTACTTAGTAAACTAGTATTTACGATCAATGATATTATAACTAAAAAGCTGTAATATCATTTAGTACGATTAGTTATCTAAATATATAAAAATCCAGTGCCATGATGTTTGTCCATGACGAGCTCCGAAACTACTCAAGCGATCTTTATGAAAGTTGGCATTTATGTAGATATCCGGTCCAACCTAAGATATGGGATCGTTTATATTTCGATTAATGGTCTCAGCTTTTTATAAACTACAAATTAAATGTTTGTCAATGTTGATAATTGTAAGTTTCAACACTCTCGGACAGATGGCGCTTTAATTTAGTTTGTTGACTGAAAATTCTAGGACTAACTCTTACAGATATGTCATAGATGGCGCCATGTTTTAATTTTAAATTTCTTTTTTAATTCAACATGCAATAACTGAACCATAGCAAAACGTGGCTGGCCCAGCTTGTAATTTTATAATAATACCCTGTTTCCACGTATAAAATCATGTGATTTTTGACACTTGACCCAAAAATATTTCGATTTTATAATTTCTAGTGATGTAAATATGATATTATGAATGCCACCGCCTGAAGTCTCAGACACTCGATCTGCTTTTATTTTATTTCAAATTCATAGAACTTATTTTCTTAATATTGAGATGATATTTTAATTAAGATAATCTGGTTGAGAGGTAAGTACACGTATAGAAAAATAATACTAAATATCTAATGTTGTACCTAGTAAAAATTTACTTTAAAGTCTATCGATAATTTACGCCATTTAACTAATTTATTGTTCTTCGTCTTACTTTCTAACTACACGACATATTTTGTTTCTTTATTTTGTGTATTACTGAGATATGGCTAATTACGGCCGGCTGCCTGACAGTTAACCCTCGTGATATCCTTCATCGAATGTCACTATCACCGCTCATAAGACCTTTTAATACTTCCATGTTATTATAGGAATACACAAAGTATTTTATAAATTTAAATATAGGTGTTAATATAATGGGAGCTATTATATATCGGTAAATATAAATCTAATTTAATTAATGTGTTATAAGTCTATATTTGTATGGTGAAGGTTTTTATGTTATCATCTATTCTATAACTCGCTATAAGGTGACGCCAGGGTGCATATTTATAAGATCAAAGCTGTATTGTACTTAATTTATCACGGACAAAGCCGCAAGCATTTGTTCTTGTGTTTAACAAATAATCTGTAACGTGGAAATGACACTAATAATTTAGAAATAACATTATTGTTAAGCAAAATAAAATCTATACGAGAATTCTATGTTAAAAAATATGTAATATGTTAAATTATTATGTTAAAAAATATGTAATATGTTGTTCTAAAAAAATATGAGCCATGCTTATAACAAAACAAGGCCATTTGATATTTTACGATATACCCAAAAAGTTATTCCTTAAACTATGTAATAATTTATAAACATAAAAGTATAGAGAGAGAGAGACTCGATACAATCTGAACGTAATAAAAAAACAAAGCGAACAAAACAAGGCTATAGTAATTTATTCGTATTAATAATGGATCATTTGGTTTTATTATCGAAAAGTTGATCGACCGAACAGTCTAGGGATCCCTATAATATCAATACTGTACAACAACAAGTCTTGGGTTCCGTTAAAGCCAACAACTCTTCAGGAGAGTAGTACCTTTTATATTTTATAAGTTTTAGCGTTCATTAAAATATAATCTAATGTTAATGATTAAAATATAATCTAATGTTAAATGGCGACGTGATTTAAGAGGGTGAATACGCCAAACTTAGAGTGGACTGGTTCTCAAAATCAAAATCAACAATATTTTATTTGATTTAGGCTCTAAGAAGGCGCTCATGGATGTCAGAACTACCAACAATGTGGAAACAACCCAGTCATTGAATAGAACCGGCAAGAAACTCGATAGGGTTTATTTTAAAAAAAAAACAACAATTATCTCAATTTACAGATCATGAAATTTAGATGTTAACTATATTTAATTTAAAAATTCAAAACAGACCTTTTCTGAACAGAGCTATCATTTTAATTGCCTCGATTCTTTTTAATGCCTGACAACGTGTATATATTAGTCTAAAATGATATAATAACGTAAATGAACGAATTTTCACTTATTTATATTAGTTAGGGTAACCGAATTCTCCTCGATATTTTTTATACACTTTCCCCAATAGATTGACACAAGATGACGTAAATGCTCTCACCAATGGTATGAAACAGTAAAGTATGCTAAACATATAAAGAATTCATAAACGTAAATGTAAATAAACAATTATACTGTAATAGAATTTTACAAAACAGCTGTATTTGCGTATGTGTCTTTGGTAAATATTCTAAAATTTCAGACTGCCCAAAGTAATCCTCGGTAGTATAGTGGTAAGTATCCCCGCCTGTCACGCGGGAGACCGGGGTTCGATTCCCCGCCGGGGAGACTTTTCATTGTGATTCCATTTTTTTTACTTTTATTTAAATTAATCAATTAAATATTCTTTATTCAATTTAGACCCTAGAAAGCGTTTACGAAGGTCGAAACTACCGCTTCGGACAATAACGCAAGGAGGCACCGCCAAAAAACTCAATCTGGTTTATCTTTTTAACATATACCTATGTTAAAAATACCCGTCACAATCGTTTTAGTGGTTACACAGAGATAAGTCAATTCCAGATATCATCATCGTTCACATATTGTTTCATTTTATATTAGCCTTTCGACACCAAAATCTGTTTGTCACGGCGCTTAAACGTACAACTTAAGGCAGCCAGAACTCACTAACAAGTGTTTAATGACAGATTTTCAACTAGATATTGGTAGCTAGCCAGGTCGACTTTGTAAAAACTCTGACATGATGCTACGGTTTTTTTTTAATATCATAGAAGGCATTCACAACTTTTCACAAATTTTACATATATTTGTTTTGTTTAGGTAGCTTATCGACAAGTTCTTTATTCTTCCTTAATATATAACTTATTACTTCCCAATTTTTAAGTCAACTACACTTGTAATTTTATCTATTAAAAATATATTTAAAATCGGATATTAAATACATATATATATATATATATATATATATAACAGTTGTATTTTCGCTATCCTATGTTTTTTCTTATATGAATAGCAAGCAGTTTCCATGGTAACGAGATGATGAAAAATACTATTCATATAAATAAATTCTTCATTCCTGAAGCCAGTTCTTAATATTTCTTTTACAATATCTTTATTAAATTACATAAGAACCTTGTGCATACATATTAGGTCTTTACCTATGAAATTGCCATTTTGTATGAAAAAATTTAAACGAATTTTTTTCCTGTATTTTTTAATTGTATTTATGGAAGTAATCACAATGCATCTTTGCCAACACAGTGGTAGTTTATTGATGCCCTCCTTAAAGAAATCAGCTGGACTGGAGGCAACAAATTCTTCAAAGGCATTTTATACGCCTCTCGGGTATTGAATTTTTTTCCCGCCAAGGAGTTATCCAAATTCTGGAAAAATTAGTAGTCTGTAGGCGCAAGATCTGGTGAGTAGGGCGGATGACGGAGAACTTCTAACACCAGTTCTTGCAACTTGAAGATCGTCTGCTGTGCAGTATGAGGTCACGCGTTGTCTTGCAGGAGCAGCGGAGACGAGCGATTGACCAATGCTGGTTGGAGATGTGCCAGCATTTCCATCATTGTGTTCAGTTCTTCACAGTACTCATCTACAGTAATGCTCACCCCATTTGGTAAGAAGCTGTGATGAATCACACCGGCGCTAGACTACCAAACAGAGACCATCACTCTTCTAGGGGTAAGTTTTCGTTTAGGGCATTGTTTTGGTGCTGAACCAGGTTCCAACCGACGTGCTGAGCGCCCGCGGTTATCAAACAGAATCCATTTTTCATCGCAGGTAACAATGCTGTTCAAAATTCCTTCATTTGTGTGTCTGTTGAATAGTGCAAGGTACGTCTCGACGCGTACTTCGCGCTGGCGATCATTGAGTTCGTGGGGCACCCATTTGTCAAGCTTTTTTACCTTGCCAATTTGACGCAAATGGACCAATACTCTTTTGACGCTAACGTCGAAAGCTGCTGCTAATTCAGCCGTAGATTGTGTATCATCAGCTTCCACAAACGCCTTTAATTCCTCATTGTCGACTAAAGTCTTCGGACAACCGCGAGGTTCATTTTTCAGGTCGAAATTCCCAGAATGGAAGCGAGCAAACCAATAATAGGTGGTGCGTTGGTTTGTAGTGTTAGCTCCGTAAACATCGTTGATTGTGTCGCGTTACTGCCATAACGGTACTCATATTCCATAATTACTAGAATTTTTAACGCATCCATGATGACAAAAAAGATTGAAATGCGATAAAAATGTAACACGAATCAATAAACAAATGACTACTTTTGGAAAAGGAATTCCATGTTTTTAAAATATAATTAATTTGAAATTAGAATTCTCAGCCAAACAAAAATTATTTTGATTTCAAATGGCCAGTACTCCAGAACGGCAATTACATAGGTAAAGGCCTATTATTTGTATAAAGTCTGATTCGAACTCTTGTATGATGCATAATACCAAACAATCGGTTAATAGATTAGTTTTGATTTAAAAAAATGTTTGATCGTCCCCAACACTGATTAAAAAATATCTTTACTGTCTTATCATTCGTCTTTCATATTTAAAGCAGAGATAATGCTAAATATGCATCAGCAATAACAGTTTGTATATGTGATACTTTTTACATTTTATTCAGTCCAGTTAAAATTGCTTCTATTGACTCTTAAGTGTGACGCGAGTTTTCGAGAGGCGCGCTCGTGTTTTACGATGGGTAACTTCCAAAATTTCAATGAAATTTATTATTTTTTCGATGTTATCACTAAAAATCTAAGTAATTATGTTCTGATGTTAAAGTAGATTCTATAAATTTATTTAATTTATTAGAGGTGTAGAAAAAACTTTACACAAAATGGGAAATGCTTTGTGTCAAAAGAAATCACAAAAAATACATCATATGTTCAATCGTGGTAATCGATATAAGTGTAAAGAAGCGGTTAAGATAAGTTCTACGTTAAATTAAGCCTTAACTGTATTTATTTTTGTTTAGAATTTTTAGACATTGATTATAATAAAAATATTATATTGAATATTATCTATTTTGAAAAATATTAGGTATATGTAGACATTGATTAGATGATATACAATGATAAACAACTGTGATGCAATGGAATGTGTCTACTAATAAAATTATTCTAGATGTAAATAAGAACTCATGTATTTATATTATTTATTAGTATAGGAATCCACATGTTATTTACGAATGAAATAAAGATCATCGATTGCAATTTTTTTATGACTCTACCGTGCTTTTGGGAACGTACACAGTTTTTTGAATAAAACAAAGTAGATCTAGAACATTAGCAACAATATGGATTTAATGGTTAATAAAAAAAATTAGCTTACTTGTATTTTCCAATGTAGTAGGCCTTACTTTAAAGAGTTATACAAATAGCTATACAAGTTATTAGGATATATTCATGGTATTTTTCTTCTCTTTCTGAGAGTATTCATAAACCTAATTTGTAAGTAGGTACTATACAAAAATCTTGCAAAAGAATGCACTGTTTATTCAGAAAAACAGTATCTCTCGTTAAATATTAATTGAAGGTATATTTAAGTGAACGAAGTCAGGTGTAATAGGTAATGTTTTTTCAAATAACTAAAAATTTGAGATCAAATCAAACCAATCTCGATCGCCGCTGTATCTGATCTCATTAAGGGTCGTCCATTAATTATGTGAGGTAGTTGTGAAGATTTTTTGTCCGTGTAATTTCGTCAAATTTATCTCGATTACCTCCCTCTACTTCTCGTGTCATGTGGGATCTTACAAGATATGTAGTACGAGTATAATAATATTTTGGATTAAAAAATAGACAATTTACTTTATATTTTAATACTAGCTGACCCGTGCAACTTCGTTTGCACCAAATTGGTTATCACGCGAAAAAATTGTTTATTTTTTTTATCGTAGCACGGCAAAATGCCTGCACTATGCCTGATGGTAAGCACAGTACAATCCAAAAACAATAGCGACCACCGAGTGACACACTATCCATAGCTGGTCGCCACTATCATGCCGGCCTACAAAAAGCTGGATATGCACAGACTGATCCCGAAACGCGACGCGCAGAAGCGAATCACTATTACGGATTTTTTCGTCATGTACATGGTGGTTGTGACCCAGTCAGGCTGTAAAGCCCTACCACCCCGCAAATAAAACTGATACCCGATTGCAGCCACAACTACCGTTTCCAATTGTGAATCCAAACTATCCACGGATTCACTTAAACATATACCCAGATTACATGTATTCATTTTTTAAATAAACCTAGTACCCATTCGTAGCGTCATCTACCAGGATCAATTAAAATAAAAACTAACCTACATAAAACTGAATAAATCTCTACCACTTACTTTATCATAACTATCTTCGACTTGTATTAAAACCTTTTTATACTCCATTGTATTATAGAAAAATATATGAACACCGTATCGAAGCGTCAAACATCCCGCCGAAAACGTCAAATGTCACTTGCTTGAAACTATTGTCTAAGAGTTATAAACTGTTTCAAAAACGTATTTGAAATATATTTCCAATATATTTTTATAAATAATCTCTGTACCACTCACAACATAGTACCTATCACCTTCAAACCAAGCCAGTTTTATACATCAGGTTCAATCCCTCGGTAAGGATCCCTTGAGTGCGTTGCTTGCGCGATACGGTGACACACAAATATACATCACTGCTACAACACTACACGATCACCCCCACACACGTGAAACACATAAAACACTGAATGATGATGAATGAAACATGTTACACATGAAAGTGGAAGGGTTTACTTTTTCCTTATCGAACTAAAAAACTCTCAATTTTCCGATGATAAATATATGCAGGAGTTGTTGAGGCGTGTATGCTTGGTATACATATACGTTTCAACAACTCATACATATATGAATAGTTAGCTAGATTAGTTAAGATAGGTCGCGATTTTGCATGCAACAGGCAACAGCCAAGCCGAGGTGTGCCGTGTACCCTTGAACTGGTTGCCTAAATAAAATCGGCTGAGTGCCTTAAGCGCTCGTCTTAGTAGTCCGGTAACTTATATACGTATATAAGTTATTGAGACATGCATGTGTACCAAGCATGCGTGCCTCAACAACTTCTATATGCATTTTGTGTAGGAAAAAATCCTCTAAACTATGTAGGATAGGATAACGAAAAATAAGGGTAGAACTCTTGTGTCACTGTATCGCGTGAGCAGCGTACTCAAGGGCTCCACGCCCAGGGAACAGATCTAGGCTTGAGCCGTTGCCGAGAAGGGCCTAATTTGGTGTACGGGAGCGAAATTTAGTCCCAGACCACGGCGGTGTGATCTGCGGTTATGCGGGCGTGGGTGAGAATATGCTCTGTTTGAAGAGACAGGCTGGTACTGATCGTTCGCTGACGTGATTGAATCAGGAGGGTCGGTAAAAATGTGTCGCGGTCGTCTTCTATACTGCGCAGCGTTGGGTACGGGTTCATCGTTCGCGGCGGATACCACTAACGGGCTGGGATGATTCGTGGCTTTTTCGAAATAACTACCTGTAAGTGATTTTATATACGCTCAGACAGAAAGCATCTCCAGGTCCTGTGGAGATCCTTATTCCGGACGTACCATGGGCTACCGGTGATTTTACGTAGGGCTCAGTTCTGGAGAACCTGCAACTTTTGAATACGATTTTGCGCATGTGCAAAGACCGAACAACTGCACGTCATAATCGGACGGATGCAAGTTTTGTATAAAGTGAGTTTGTCTGGGGGATATTTTACTCTTATGACAAAGCAAATGATAGAAACGACCTAAGACCATACGGCTTTGTTTCGCACTCTTTCTGTGTGTGAATCGAAATTTAAGTGTTTATCTAAAGTAATACCAAGATATTTCACCTCGCCGGCCCAAGGTATTTCGGCTTTGTATAGCCTGATAGTCGACGACGCATATATTTGAGATGGCGTCAATCCCAAGTCATACGTTTACGTTTATCGTTGTATATGGTGGTCAATAATGCTTAATAAAATGAAATTGGTTCTTTGCTATGAAAAAAAATAATTGGTTTGAAATTTATTGTTGGAAAGAAGCTCCTTACGGCAGGCTTGGAGGAGATAGGGATTTAGCTGCGCGACCGAACTGAAAAAAATGTGATAGTAAAACTGTAATGAAAAGTGCATGGAATAAAACAGTTAAATGAGACGTGCGCAGGCGCGACAGTCGTATACATAAGCGAGTAGTGTATAATATCTTTCTCTTTCTCCTTTTTTGTAATTATTTCTATTTCTATGTAATTTTATGTTGTCAAACAAAAATAAAGAGACATATTTTGTTATTTTAATTGATAATTTGAATTACGATTACATAAAATTGAGCACGATTTTTTTTCCAAATAGTGTAGATTCTACATTAGCCGAAAGAACTTCGTTCCTACCTGGTGTCCCACGACACCACATTCTTTTTTTTATTTATAAAATATATCAGCGGGTATATATATGATTGTTTATAAAAAATGTGCCTGAATGTTTAATTGCGTTTAAAAGTTACTGAAAAAAATGTTCCTAAACTTATTATTGATTAATCATAAATCAAAATGCCTATTAAAAATACAACGTTAACCCGCTATCAAGTGTCCTAAATTCTGTCTATTGATATATTGATAATTTCTGTAGGTGGTAAAGCCACGCTGAAGCTATTACTGGTTTCAGCATGAATGGGTCGGCTCGTTCGGGCTAATACTGCCAGAATACTTACAGAAAACCGACGTGAATCTAATAACAGTGCTTGCATTGTAATGTATTGTTCGGTCAGTGAGAGTGCCGGAGGTTCCCTTACCCTCCCCCATATACAGGTTGGAAACGCACTTACAAATCCCCTGGTGTTGCTAGTGTCTATAGACGATGGTGGTCACTAAACATCACATGACCCACCTGTTCGTTTGCCTCTTATGATATAAAAAAAAAACTGATGTATTAAAGAACCAGGTATTCTAAAATTCTTGTTCTTTTAACGTTGCCGGCTCTTGTACTAAGGTGTCGCAAAAAAGTCTAGTTACGTTAACTGCAAATTTTTGTTTTTCGTTATTCTGCAGAACTCATTGCGTTTTATGGGACAAAGAGTATCCTGGATGTAGTCTTCTAATATTAGTTATCACCGTGTCAAATTTCATTAAAATTGGTTCAGTACTTTCAGAGTAATTCGGGTTTATATTCTAGACTTTAATCCTTTATCCTGCAGAACCCTTTGCGTTTTATGAGACAAAAAGTATATTTGATGTAATCTCGTAATATTAGTTATCACTATGTCAAGTTTTATCAAGATTGGTTCATTACTTTCAGAGTGATGCGTGTGCATAGGGACAGACAGACAGACAGACAGACAGATAAAAATTGTAAAAAGATTATTTTTGGCTTCTATATCGATAACATAGTCTATCCTGATTAAAATTTTCAAAAAATATTTAATGTACAAATTTCGACTTGTTACAGTTTTATTATAGTTATATAATATATACCAGATATGTGTCGCATTGCATGTGTTATGATAGAAACATGCTTTATTTTAAATTGATCTGATTTTTTCAAATTGTTACACTAATATTTGAAACGCTGCCGTAATTAACATACGCTCCTTTATCACTGCGTGACGATATTCAAACTAAACTTAAAGACAACAAAAAAAGACACTCATAACAAACTTTATCATTATATTAACTGCTAAACTATTCTCTGCCGACCCCTTTACAACAACCCATGTACGTACGATCTTCGGTTATACCCCGACTCCCTACTTCAATTACTTAAGTGCTCGAAAACGAACATCACGATATACACCTGTCTCCGTTCGACATTTACGTTCCACGATCTCCCTGTCCTTGTCTATAGAGTTGTAGGGTGGGTATAATTATGTGAACAACTATTATTTTTCACAAGAGCGCGGTGTAATAGGTATTGTTAATGCGCTTTCAGTGGCGACATGTAAAGACGTCTTAAGATGTCGGCCATTTTGTTTTATCGCTGCCCAATTAATCGCGATGACTCGATGTATTATCTCGATACTTCTGGGTAAGAGAATATCAATAATTATTCTTTTTACTATTTGTATAAAAAATCTAATAACCGTTGTTTTTTTCCTAGTTTCCTAATTGTGTTGCTTACATTGTAACTGCATGATAGTAAATGTGAAGCATAAATATTACTAAGAAATATTAATTAACAGTATTTAATAAATGTTTTTTTTTTTCGTTTTGTTATTCTAGCTTGGATTTTTTTTTCGAAAGGCTTATATGTGTTCTAACTAATATTATAAGTGAGAATGTGAGTTTGTTTAATGTTACTATTGCAAGTATTAACTACTTACCCATCATAAAGAAATTGTGAGTTCATGTTGTCAGCGTCTTTAGGTCAGATCTACATTATTCACGGGCAAAAGCTAGTATCTAATAAATTACAGAAATGTAAAAATTGAATGTAATCTGTCAAAACGTTAAAAATAAATCACACCCACATCACAGTCGAGGGAACGGACTACGCGTGACCCGAAACCAAATAACTAAAACTTTCGCACCGAATATTATTTGAGTTATTGGATTCGTACACAAGTTATCTTTAACCGTGTGAATTATCGTATACACCAAAATTTGCCACTAGATGGGGCTGCAATTTTTATTACGATAAATAGTAAATAGCAAAATACCCGTTCGAAACGACGAAAATATCTAGTGACATATATTTTACTATTGTATTCATTAAACTAATGACAATTCTAATAAGCTGTTCGACTAATACTACCGGTAATAAAACCAAATAGAATCGCCTCGCAATGTGTAGGTATATTTATGAAACGCCAGTGAAATCGTTCTCACAGTCAAATCAATATCCGATCAAGGCCAATCCGGCGGCGGTCTGCTGTAATTATTTAATAATGCCGAAATAATAATTATTAATAAGCTCCACGCTTCAGTTGGCAGGCGGATTATATCGCTTTTGTATGACTACTTGTTTTTATCGTGGGTCTAAGTGATAAGCGTATAGCGGTTTGAAATTAGATCGAACGAAAAGGCGACATAAAAAGAGACATACATATACATCAATATGGCTTAACATGTGACAGAATGAGATAGAATACATTACACAGGGTTTTTCTTATGTTAGTAAAAATGTTTTCATATGATTATCAAATCACAGAGGTTAGTTAGATCATGACTTGGCTTGTGGTTTAAATAGATTCTTTGCCGCTGCCACTACGTTGAGTTTTGTAGAAGTTAAATACACGTGGAACAATTTATTAGATATATAATCTACGAAGGATGGTTGAGTTTCTGGGTATACTTCGTTTCTGTTAACTGTATGCGTCAAAAGTCTCGTATGATATAGAATTTGATCCTTAGTACAGGACTTTCCCTGTTTAAAACCACTAAGCAAAACAAAATAAATCATGTACCTCTAGAAGGGTAAAAACTACAGCATAGCAAATCAGAACTCATAAAAAAAAGATTTTCGTTGTTCACACACAAATTCTAAATAAATAAATAATTATAACATTAAAACAACAGTAAACTAAGATTTTTTTAAATAATGTGTTTAATTTTTATAGTAGCGTTGAATAATTATATCGTACTTAATCATTAACACAGCACATAATAATGAGCTTATAAATTAGTATGTAGTGTTTCCAATCAAGATGGACATATATATTATCTGATTAAAATAATAAAAACAATAATATTTACTTTGCTGTTGAAACTCTATTTTTTTCTTCGTTTTGCTTCGTATTCTCTATTTGTTTTGTAAATTATCGATGATTATGTACATTAATATTAACTTAAATGCTTCACCACTGGCAACAGTTCCGTGACTTCTTTTGTGTTATAATTAAAACGCTATATACTCCGCAGACGCGTATCGCTTGTACCGCGCATAACGGTAAATAAAAATTTTCATTATTTCAAGATCATTAGTAGATATAACTGCACGAGAATATGGACTAGACATTCGATTTAATTTATTAACATAGGTTATTAATTTTTTTTTTCAATTTGCACTTAATAATTAATTTATTTGTAATCGCTATAATTAACTAAGCTACATTTGACACACTGTCAAAATATACTACGTAATGGTGCGACCACAAAATCAGTTTAAGCACAACGGATTTCAGAGATACGAGCGCTTACATTTCAAAATGAGATATATTCAATTTTAGGCGTTCCTAATATTTTACCTTACTTTTCAAGATCTTCAAATTACATTGTAAAAAATACAATAGAGAGAGTACAACATACATGTAGTATCTGTATTCAGGTAACGCTGAGTTACTTGCCATTTTTTTGTGCATTGTCATCGTATTATTGTAAGATATTTGAATTAGTTAAAGTAACAGTTTGTATCAAGTGTGTAAGTGTGTATTTATTGAAATATAATATGAAAACTGCAATATATAACAATACATATACAACTCTACGCAATACAGTTGCAAAACGTAAATATATCAATTTTAATCAAAGCGAAGCGAGAGATTGCCCAGTCGCGGTCGTTTTGAAGAATTTGTGGCCGATCGGTAAATTGGAATTGTGCTTTTGATCGATGTCATGCAACTAATGGATGCGGATGTGTACAAAAAAAATAGAGATATATCCACCCGGCGGTAGAACGACGCGATCTATTGATATGCAAAAACAGTTTTTTGAAATGGCCGCCGTCCGGTGCATTTAAACTGTCGAATAGATAATTCTACTGCACGTGACCGAGACGGGATGATTGGGTAAATTGTAACGAATTGAAAAGAGATAAAGTATATGGTTGAACCCACGTTGAGATCTATAGCTTTTACTCATCTCATTTCATACTCACTTTATTAAAGACTAAGTTTCAGGAATTCCTTCCACTTCCTTCCCTCCTTCTGTTCTCCCATCACATTCTTGACAATTTAATGTATGTCCACAAAAACTTTGAAAAACTGGATTTCGTACAAAACCGGTAAGATCTAAATACTAGAAACTGGTAAATTGGTTGTCCCATGTTTCAAACTCAGTAAAACCAGTGACAGTCTTTTAGGGAATAGTGTAAGGTTTTACAACAAAGTCTCAAAGCATATTGCCGATTTACCGGATTGTGAGTTGAAGCGCCATGTCAAACGAGTTTTGGTATTAAAAGGCTATTATAGACTGGATCAATATCCAATTTGTGCATCCACTAAAAACAATTGTGACGTGTAATGTATTCTAAATATTACATACTAGCACGCCCAGCAGATGTTGTCCCGCCCTGATTATAAAAAGATCCTTGAAAAATTATATACCAGTATATTTTAAATTGCATTTAAATTATTTCAAATACTGTATTTTAGTTATAATTTCCGTCATCATAATATAAAATATAATTGAAATACACTACATTTACTAATAATATTACACTTTTATTTGATACAAAGCATTGTAGAATCCCTTAGTGAAATTTCATCATTCGTTCTAATAAATATTACTTTGAAAAAAAAACTTAAAAAAATTTCATAACTTTTCATTCAAACTACTGAAAACTTGTGAGATAAATGTAATAAACAAAAAAAAAGGAAAACACAAACTTCATTATCCAAATAGCTGTCCGCCTAACGGCTATAAATCAAAAAAGGATTACTAGAGGGTTCCGCGGCCGCTACAAATTTGTCGTTATTAAAAAAACTCATTTGCAAATTTTGAAAGACAAAGAGATATTAAAGCGATAAAGTGAATTATCCTCGATACGACCGGTCCCCGGTGGCCTGGGGGTCTAGGGGGTCTCGGGGGTAAATACCCCTTTCCTGCTTACAACCAAGTTTTGAATTAAAAAATATTATGAGTGATGTTACGCGAAATACCTGTAAATATATATGAAAATGATTAAAGGTTACTATGTCATTATATGTCAATATAACATTATGTTAACTAGTAGCCGCTCGCGACTTCGCCTGGGTTAGTATATATTACTGTGTTAAAAATAATGACAATGTAAATTGTCTTCGTGTAATTCTGCCAGTGTCATTTTGTAGGATTTTTTACAAAATTACTTCATACTTATCGTTATATTTTGATAAATCTAAACAATATCCTTTTAAAAAGTAGTATTTATTTTATTATGATGTACAAGCTATAATTTTAAAATGTCCTCATAATTTGTTTGATAGTTTTTGTGTAAACGAGTAGCAAATATCCATTTAACTTCACAAATTTTCTTTTTTATTATATCATATGGATTAGGACTTCATATAAAATTTACATATTTAAAAAAAAAAAAACACAATATATTCGTTTTAAAATGTTCCCAGTACAATAGTATTAAAATGTCGATTAACATTATTTTAGATATAGCAGATATTAGATAATAACAGTGAGCACATTTAAACCAGACGACCGTTGTGGAACAGGATGAAAATAAAAAAGACGCCCCGGACAAGTCAAAATGCACGTAACGAGTCAGAAGTTTGCGAATTAAGAAAATGTAATTAGTACCGGGCTCACACCCCGCGGGCGCGGCCTCCCCTGCGGACATAATTAAAGCGAATCTTGTTCTAATTTTGACGTTTAATTTTTTTTCTCCGCGCCGCCGTCATTTTAATTAATTTAGAAAAAGTACCTTTAAAATTTAATCTGTGCTATTTCGGTGACAGTTTCCCTTTTTTTCTTTTACCACGCGGCAAAGATTCTTGATAGCGGCCCCTACGGCGTAGTTGGAGGTTGATATTTTTAATTTTTGTTTTCTTTTTTAACAAATGGATTTACTGTACGAATTATAATTATGGTGAATTTGTTTATCTCTGTTTTGTAATTTAAATGAAGCAATAGTTATTCGTCAATATACTATGTAACGTACTTTACATGTTAACACTTCAAAATCTGAAATTTATGCGATGCAATAAGTTTCTTTTAGTAAACCTATTAAATATTTTTTTTTTAACTTTATTTTTGGCAATCAATCTTTCCGATTATTACTGCCATTGTCACGTAGTCAATATTATCACAAACTTCGGGCGATCATTCCAATTTTAAGCATCGTGTGAAACCATATTCTAACAAGATGGTGGATCCCGTGCTAGAACCTTCCAGGGAGTTTTTGTGGCATCTCAGAATATCATGCTCCGTGCTATTATTTTCCATTCACTTCACTTATGCATAATAAACTAATTATATTACGTAAAACACCACCAACTTTACACAATATATAGTCAAATAACACAAGATTATGAATAAAATATAAAATCCACTACATGACAGACTAAAATCCCGCCAAAAACTCCAATATTCCAATTTATATATAATTTTACATTTAACAAAAAAAAAAAATGATTATTATTCCGCTGTAAATAAGTTTATATGTATCATGAGTTGAGTTCCTATTGTACTAGAAATTTATATCTGTCTATCCAAATATGTAAAAATTCAGTGTCATGATGTTTGTTCACGATGAACTCCGAAACTACTGAACCGATCTTCACGAAAGTTGGCATATATGTATAATTTTGTTCCAACTGAAGAGATAGGTTATATTACGATTAATGGCCTCAATATTTTTTAATTATAAATGATCGTAAATGTTAATTATTGTTATAAGTTGTAGGTTTCAGTCAACAGATGGCACTTTAAACTAGTTTGTTGACAGAAAACTGTAGGCACGACTGTTATGGATATCTCATAGATAACACCACGTCTGAATTTTGAATTTCCTTTAAAACTCCGTTTTATTTTACATTACACTTATTTTGTTAATCAATTTTTGATTCAATATGTCATAACTGAGCCACAGCGACGTATGGTCGGGTCAGCTAGGATTTCATATACTTTTTTAAAATTAATAATCATGTAACACTTCACATTAATTCATCGTTAACGTATAAACAAAGCAATGACCGTGCAATGAGTATACGCGTAGTTTCACATAAGCCTAAAAGTTGACGGGCTTTAGTCACGATAAGGGCGGGATTAGGCGCGAGGGCGGGCGGCCGCGTGTGCACGAACCCTTACTTTAAAATTTCCAGATCCACCGATACGCGGCTTGTAAACAATGTGTAAAACGTATAAATTATACAGGGTGTAGTTTTAATGATACATTCAGATTTACAAAGTGCGATAGTGCGATAGTTATGTCGTGTTTGTTGCAATTATTTTGAATTTATTTCCATAATTATATTGCGGTCTGCGATTCTAATAGCGGCGATTTTTATCACGTCTGGTAATCTGTACTGCGAAGATATAACATTAAATGAAATTAAATGAGAACATTGACATTTTTTAAAATAAATGCAGTCTAATGTCATTTAGATAATGGTAACTTCTGCCCAAGATAATAAAAAATATTAATTACCATCGGTTCGGAGAACATACCACTTATCGAGAAAACTCGGCAACAAACTCGATTAAGTTTATCTTTTTTTTAACTACACCAGTTGTTACTAAGTCTAGAAAAATAGTGACCACCAAAAGAGAAATACATATAATCTGTAGTACCTACATTACTATTATAAAAAAATTAGATCATAGTAGGCAAACGAACAGGTGGGTCACCTGATGTGAAGTGATCACTGCCGTTCATAGACACTAGCAACACTAAGGGAGTCGCAAGCGCGTTGCCAGCATGTGTTCGGTGGAGGAGGAAGAGGAGAGGGTATGTGGGCCTCCGGCGCTCTCACTGACCAAACGAAACACAACAATGCAAGCACTGTTACTTCACGTGAGTGTTTCTGTGAGAGGGTGGTAGTACCCCGGACGAACCGACCCATTCATGCTGAAACCAGTAATAGCTTCAGCATGACACTACTAAAGCTTGTTTATTTGTTTACTCTTGAAGTGATGATATTTTTCATTAATAAGAAGCCACGTTATTTAATGTACTTTTATATTTTAAGTTAATTGCTTAAATTGCGGACGGTTTTCTAAATGAATTTCGGTATATCCCAGAATGATAAACTCGAGCATCATTTGAGAATTCATCATGAAATTTGGGAAACTAGAGTGTTTTTATGGAAAAGATTTTTACGCTAACTGTGATACTATGTTACAAGATAGACCTACAGTGAATCAACTTTCGTACCGTCTAATCTATCGCTATGTATATTGGTATGAGTAGATATTAAAATAGTATTTAGATACACAATATTTTGAAGCGATGATGGTTTTTTTTTTTCGAAATGACAACGCTGTTGACCTAGAAAGGTCTTTATAGCTTCACCCCGAACTACTGAGGTGAGCGCTGAAGGCACTCAAGCGATTTGGGATGCTTGGGCGACTAACTCAAGGGTGCATGGCACACCTCGGCTTTGGCTGTCGCCTGTTTTGTGCAAAAATCGCGACCTATCTGAGCTAACCTAAGCTGTCTAGCATAAGCATGCGTGCCTCAATATAGCCCTCAAAAATGTATTTTGTGTCGGAAAAATTCCATTAAACTATATAGGATAGGATAGGATAAGGCGATGATGGTTTAAAGATAGCGTGTTCGAATACCTACAAAGTCGAGGAACGTAGGTTCGAATCCTGGCAACTGTGCGAAGGAAACATCGTGTTGAAACCACAACATGGTGGTAGGTGTTTTGTAAGCTCACCTGGCTACCTGCCACCCTTATGATAAAAATATATCGCCAAACACATGTTGGTTTATTCGAGCAGCTAGACTTGAGAGCTAATCTCCTCTGATATAGGTGTGATTACTATCTTAGACCATTTTATTTACTTTCAGATGAGATTGTTATCGAATGAATGAATGCATGAATGAATTCTTTATTGCACACATTTGGTTGTACACTGGCGAGCTTAATGCCGTGAGGCATTTTCTTCTAGCTAACCAGCGGTATTGATGTCAAAAACTTTTGTAGGTAATGCCAATAAAAAACAAAAGAAAATTGATAAAGAAATCTATATATATATATATATATACATATATGCACATAAATAATAAAATAAATATATATATGTTTATATAGTTTAAATATACATACACACATAGACATATATACATACAAATATATAACAATAACAAAGATAGTAATAAACATTTAGTAATAAACATTATCGAATACTTATAAAGTATATAAAAATTATAATAATAGAGACGCACAGTACAAGTTGTAAGATATAAATATGTATAAAATTTTCATTATGTATTTGGTTGTTGTGATAAAAAAAGTCAAGGCAGTAGGTCGTAAAGACTGCTGACGAAAATGAATACTCAGAACTGTAAAAAATGTGTTTTCTTTTGAATATTCATATTGATCGTAGTATGAATGATAATATAAAAATTTCAGAAATTATTTATTGGAATCTATAGTAATATTATAAAGAGGTAAAATCTGTAAGTTTGTGACGTTGTAGGGGGTCATCTCAGGAACTACTGGCCTGATTTGAAACATTCTTTCAGTGTTATATAACTTATTTAACGAGGATGGTTAAGCGATATATTATTACGCTAAAACGAACAGGAGCGAAGCACCAATGAAGAATGTTTAAAAATCGGGGTTCTTTTCCCTCTTGAGAGCATCCGCTGCGTGTTAGCGTTAACCTAAAATATCTATTCCACGCGAACGAAGTCGCGGGCAGAGGCTAGTTATTAATATTAGTAGAATTTTCATATCTATTTTTGTAATATCATGAACTGCAAAATAATAATATTATATGTAAATAGGCCCTTATACTACGCGTCGTTAATCTAACGCAAGCTCAATACGGTCACTCATGCTTACATAGCGTGTCATGATGCGAAATCATAAAATTATCTCTAACCAAAAATACCGCTGAATGCCCCTAAAGAAGTTTTTAGTTTAATTACATAAGACTACTAAACCACCTGATTACCCTAAACGCGATGCATTCTGTTGATCAGACGCGACGCGAACATCACTCTTCCGAAGCATTAGGGGCGTGCGGTAATGATGTGGCCGATTCTATCGCGTCCGAGCTTAGATGTCATTTAAATTTAAATTAAGGATTACGCGAACGTTTACACTGAGCCGTTCGCGTTTACAAACGCGTCCGTCTGTGTTATCGGCGACGTATCGCAGGGCGGGCGGGCGGGCGCTTGCCCACTGCATCTCTAATATACAAGTTATTATTTAAATATCTCTCGCTTGATTACTTTTTGAGGGATGGTTTATTATTTTATTGAATCTAAATATGTGTCGTGTTTAATGCAGCATGTTGCTTTATAATGTACTGGCATTTACCAGCGAGAAAAGTACATTTTTTTGCATGAAATGTATCCTATGTTTTTTATCTCTGATAGCATATATTAGTATGCATAATTTAATCATGATCGGTTGAGTAGCTAAGTCGTGTAACTGTAACAAACAAATAAACATATTCATTTTTTTTTGTGATAACGATTAGTACCCGGGCGACCGAGCCTTGCTCGATTCCTTAAAAACATTTATAAATTAAAATAAGTTGTTAAGTTTGCCTTACAAAATTTACTCTTAAAAGAAAATGTATACACTCGGATTCGAACTGGGGCTACACGGATTTTTGAAGCAACCGATTTCCATCTGAGTTATTTTTGTTTTGACAGCGCCAGTCAATTTTACCTTTATATTCTAGCTATATTTTTCATTGCATGAAATCTCAGTTAGAAAAAGTTTTCTATGAATAAAATCTAGCTAGATCGATTTATCATCCCCGAAACTTCTTACATACTAAGTTTCACGGAAATAGATGACGCCGTTTCCGAGATTCTGAATATATACAGATATAAAAATATACAAGAATTGCTCGTTTAAAGGTATTAGATTGTCTTATTACTCGTGACGGGAATAAGTAGCAATTGTGCCTGGATTTTGACTGGATTGCATCAGACATAGACGTCACGCACGTGGCGACAAGCTGGTCATAGTGTCTTTTTATGTCGCAATTCAGTCACGCACCTGGTGACAAAGTCCTCATAGTGACTGTTAATGTTGCGATTCAGGATCTACCAGTATACATTCAGCTGCATAGACTGTTGATAAATTGTAAATCCAGCGATGGACGCCGTTGTTTTTGGATCACAATGTACTTAGCATCACATAGTCTGTACTCACTTCGCAATGTTAAAAAAAATTGTGTTGATTGAAACCGCGCGATTGCGTTTTGTTTATTCAAATATTAAATTTTTTACGTGTTTTTTGTATTTACTGTACGACATCATTTGATGTAGGTAATTTTTATCTTTCCGTCTCTTTTAACTTATCGTAATTTGATATTAAAATACATTGTAATCATACAGAAATCTTAGCTTATAATAAAAAAATCGTAAGAATTTTTTTAATTACCTAGCTATAAAAATTTTTCTTACACAATACTGTTGATTAGATCCAAAAAATCCTTTAGAGTAATACACTCGCCAGTGAAGGAATTAAATATCTAACAAAGTTTTCATACTCGGATACACAATAAAATAAGCAAAATTTTTATTGCTCCAAATACAACTGTTTAACATTTAAACAACTTTTTAATCCAAACCGCGATACCTCAATCACTCATCCACTATCCGATACAAACGCGGTTGTGTTGAAACTGATCCCCCAGTCCCTAAGGAGCATAGATCCCGATAAGACAGGATCGCGTCCATACAAATTGAAAATAACCCATAAAACCGCACCATCGTACTATCCGCTGCGTTTACCACAGGGGTACGAATAACTGCGACGAATTGACGAACCATTTAAAAAACGAATAATTACTAAACGCGATATAGATAATTTTTATAGTTCAGTCATCTTAAAACTATTTTTTTTTCTCGAACTGACTACGCTATTGAACTAGCAAGGTCTGAAGATCTTCAACGTATTACTACTAAGGCAAGCGCTTAAGCCGATTTTATTTTTGGCAGCTAGCTCAAGGGTGCACGATACACCTCGGCTTGGCTGTTGCATACAAAATCGCGATCTATCTTAGCTAACCTACCTAACTATTCATATATGTATGATTTTTTTCGAAATGACTACGCTATTGACCCAGCAAGGTCTTAACAGCTTCACCGGACTACTAAGGCTAACGCTTAAGGCAGTCAGCCGATGTTATTTTTGGCAACTAGCTCAAGGGTGCACGGCACACCTCGGCTTGGCTGTTGCCTGAAACTTTTTACGTATTTTAAGGGGTAAACAGTTTGTTTCAATGGGTGATTTACACTTTTTTAACAACAATCTACTTAATGGATTTTGATAAAACTTTTCTAAACCTCGAAGTTTAAGATCTGCATAAGCCTACAGTGTTTTTACTAGCAGATACTTATGAGCTAGTCCATATAACTCAGCTTATTGTTATATTTGATCACACTATCATGTGACATCAAGTGAAATTGGAGGTAAATTGATTTTTTTTATTATATCATACGAGACAAACGAACAGGTGGGTCACTTGAAGTTAAGTGATTACCATCGTCCATAGATACTTGCAACACCAAGTGAATCGCAAGTGCGTTGCCAGCCTGTGCTGGGAGAGGAGAGGGAGGGAGGAAGGGAAGAGGAGAACGGGAAGGAGAGGAGAGGTGGGCCTCCGGCGCTCTCACTAACCGAACGAAACGCAACAATACAAACACTGTTACTTCACGTCGGTTTCCTGTGAGAGGGTGGTACTAGCCCAGGCGAGCCGACCCATTCGATCTAAAGCCAGTAATAACTTCACCGTGCTATAAATTGACAAATAATTACTATTTTAGCAAAGAGTTTTAAATGTCATTTCACTCCATAACTCATGTGTCTTAAACCTAACTCGATTTGACACAATTGTATTATTTATCAAACAGAATTAATCCGCGTACGCAATAAATCTGCGATGACAAAATAAAAAAAGACATTGCCGCGGCGGTTTTTTTACGCCGCTAAAAGAATCGGTCGCGGAAAGCGGCAACGAGCCACAGATTAGGATCGGATAAATCCGCGTTATTAATGTACATGCGGATACACGCGGATCGGATAACGAATGGCTTTGACCCGGCGCGGCGGATATTTTAAGCTTTTTATTTTTTTTTATAACTCGTTTGATTCTATCGAGTGATTGGTCAGAGAAGATTTATTAGGGAGACATTGTTTAAAATTTGCCATAGGCTTCAATTTTGATTGTATAAGGACGATTATAATGCGACATTTTAATATATTTTATAGGTTTTAGCACTTAATCACAATCAGACTCAATGGACAGGTGGCGGTAGATTATAAACTGGAGTTTGAGTTTTCATTCACTAAAAGTAAGAACAATGCAAGAATTCGAGCCTACGTCGAAAACACAGTACCCAAACTCGCTACCTCTAAATCATCAATGTTTTAATATAGTGAAATTAAAGTAGGCAGGTATAGGTTATTTTTACTTTATTAACCGCTCAGCTTCCGAATGAATTTCTTACCGATTTACATGTGTTTTTTTAATTATGCAATTAAAAATTGCATAATTCAAAAATGAATACATGTACGATTAACTTAGAATAGTTTAACTAGGTCAGATGGGGTTTTACTTCGGTAAAAGCCCACACCGAGGTGTGCCGTGCACCCTTGAGCATGTTACCTGAATAAAATCGGCTGAGTGCCTTAAGCACTCGCCTTAGTAGTCCTGTGAAGCTGTGAAGACCTAATAAGACCAATAGAGTAGTCGGTTCGAAAAAAAATACATAATCTACTTTTCTATCGCACTCAAGTCGCATCACGATTAAAATTACAAAACTTTTGATAGACTGAACCGATTTTAATGAAACAAAGACCAAATGTTACTCAAAGATTTGTGATTTTTTTGAAAAAGTTTTATCATGAACGCAGTAGTTTAGCAGCTAGTCCATACACAGATAGATGGACAGACATTTCTAAAATGGTTGAAACGTATTTTGTCTCTTATTCCCTAGATAGCTGCAACATTTTGTAGATGGTAGAGACACGCTGAAGCTATTACTAATTTCAGCATGAATGGTTCGGCTCGTCCGGGGTAGTACCACCCTCTCACAAAAAACCGACATGAAGTAACAGTGCTTGCATTGTTGCGTTTCTCCCCTCCCCTTCCTCCCTCCCCCTCTCCTCCCCCTTCCCCTCTCCTCTCCCATCCCCCCTCCTCTAAACCCTCTCCATTTCTCACCATTCCCCTAAACACAGGCTGACAACGCACGTGCAACTCCTCTGGGGTTGCTAGTGTGTATGGACGGCGGTGATCGCTTAACAACAGGTGACCTGCATGTTCATTTGCCTCCTATATTATATAAAAAAAAACAATAAAAAGCATTTTTTTTTACATAAAAATCTAAAAAATACACACACGTAATTTTGCATTCTTATTTATTATATGCATAGATTAAAATTAATATATGCTTATCTTTAGGTGCGATAAATGTAGAATTTCATTTTATGTTTCATTCGGTAACATAAAGTCACATAATAATATCTCTATGATATATAATAATAATGAAATATGTGTAGTAAGCAGGTCTGTCAGAATATGGAATCGTACGATGTGATTGGCGAGCGAGTGCTGTTAGTGTTGGGATCATTTTTCACATGAAAAGATTATTAACGTTGAAATTAAAAATATTTGTTATTTTATTTGATGAAATATTCTTTAATATATCTAATATGTGTCTTTCGTTTAATACATATGAAGATTAGGTTTCGTGTTAAAACATACATCATATATGATATTTTAGATAATTCTTAAAGAACAAGTAAAAAAAAAAAACAAAACATAAATTGTTATACCTAATTAATTTCTATATTATATGTATAAAATTCTAAAAGAAAAACCGTAAGGAGAAAAGTAAAAAAAAAATACAATGTTTCTTTTTTTTTAGCACAACTTTTCAATATTGTACTATACAAAGTTATATATAATCTAATCAATAACTCCTACGCAAGATGTGTATGTAAATATATATCAATCATAAATTTTAAACATGATTTTAAAACATCTACTTTACATCACCTAATACAATGATAAACTATTAAACAACTTCATTGTTATTCGATTAGCAATAACTTGCGACGATTCCATGATTAATTTATACCGATAATGATATCGGTATGTGAATTATAATCGGTATAAGAATACCATTTATAATATTTTTTTTTATATTTTAGAACGGCACATACCTATACATGTGTTATTAAAAATAACAAAGAGTTAATTACAATCCCAAAAATAAGTAAGTGCCAAAAATACGCAACACGCACTGAATGCTCATATTCCTAATGTTCATTTATTTAGTCGTTTTGACGTAATTAAGCTTCAAAGGAACTTGTTCTGATATATGTAAGACATTTCGTTTTTTATCGATTAAAATACCCGCATCACTACTTAGATGCGATGGGGGCGGGAAGACGCGGACACGCGCGACTACCGTAAAATGTGGCTGAGTCAGTATATTCCAGTTATGTCGTTCAGTAGCCAGGGAGACAAACTTGAATACGATTCTTTTGTTATGGTTATAAGTACTTGTTTTCGAATGTAGTTATTTGCAACATTTATACTATTTCCTAGTTAAAGACGGACTTTTGTTTTCTTACAAAAGTTGGTAACGGTTCATAAAATTACTGAATTATAGTTTAATTAAATATATTACACTCAAAATCTATACTAATATTATAAAGAGGAAAGTTTGTTTGTGACGTTGTAGGGGGTAATCTACGGAAATACTGGTCCGATTTGAAAAATTCATTGTTATATAGCTCATTTATCGACAATGGTTATAGGCTATATATCATCACGTTATAACTAATAAGAGCGGAGCACCAATGAAGAATGTTTAAAAATCGAGTTTTTTTTCCTCTTCAGAGCTTCCGCTGTTGTGTTAGAAATAAAGGATATCTTTATTCCACGGTGACGAAGTTGCGGGCAGAGCGGAAATATACATTAGAAATTTAACCTTCATTCAATAAAAAAAATGCTAAAAAAGTAAAAATTACCTATCTGTCTTATTCTATATCTTCTATATACATAAGAATGTAAATGTCTCTACTTTTTAAGTAATAAAATACACTTTAATCATTTTTAGAAACGTCAGTCTGTCTTTCTGTTTGTATGAACACACATCACTGCTAAAGTACTGGGTTCACAATAGAAAGACGCAAAGAAAATCATAAATTATATCTTCGAGAATAACTTAATTTTTGTCTCATTAGAATCGCTCGAATTTATCGAAAGTTATTTTAATTTTATTGAGGACGCGGCTATTACAAGAGAAAAGTATATAAGTAAATGTACATGATATGAGTACTTAAGCGTCGCCGTTAAAATCACAATAACGTTGGATAGACCGAACCAATTTTAATTAAACAAAGACTAAGTGTTACTCGAAGATATTTGATTTAGGAAGGCGTTACTTTGCGGAAATCCATCATTGAATACTAAGGTGGATGCTACTTTGCACTTCCGCCTGGAACTGATTGACCACTACTACGTCTAACTACAACAAAAAGAATAAATCAATTAATTAACAAACATATATTTTGTATAGGTATATTAATGATATTTTGTATAATTAAGTGATGGTCAATCAGTTCCAGGCGGAAGTGCAAAGGTAGCATCCACCTTAGTACTCGAAGGTATGTTTTAAGATCTTCTTGAAGAGGTTTTATCATGAACGCAGTACTTTAGCAGTGATGCGTGTTCAAAGAAACAGATAGCAGACATTTTTAAAAATTATGGAAATGTATTTTATCATTTATTCCTAGACACAAAATTTTATTACAAAACCTAAAAAGTACAGACGTGTTACATTCTTATTATATATATGTATAGATTTATCTTTATTATTTGTTGTAATTAAACCTAGTTGTAATAACTATTTGAGTTAAAACAAAATTAATGTTTAATAAACAATCTCCACTTTGAAATATCTATCTTTACATACTATCTTCATGACTATCAATTTAAGATTTCACAACTCAGCACTATCAAGCGAGGAGTTAGACTGAAATGCAACAATGCAAGCGATGTTACTTCACGTGGGTGTTTCTGTTTGTCGGGTGGCAGTATTTTTTTTTTCGAACTGACTACGCTATTGACCCAGCAAGGTCTTAACAGCTTCACCGGACTACAAAGGCGAGCGCTTAAGGCACTCAGCCGATTTTATTTTGGCAACCAGCTCAAGGGTGGACGGCACACCTCGGCTTGGCTGTTGCCCGTTGCATGCAAAATCGCTACCTGTCTTAGCTAACCTATCTTACTATTCATATATGTATGAGTTGTTGAAACGTATATGTGTACCAAGCATACACGCCTCAACAACTCCTCCATATATTTATTATCGAAAAATTGAGAGTTTTTCAGTTCGATAAGGGAAAAAAGTAAACCTTTCCACTTTCATGTGTAAGCGTGTAGGCGTGCACGTGTGTGGGGGTGATCGTGTAGTGTTGTAGCAGTGATGTATATTTTTGTGTCACTGTATCGCGCAAGTAACGCACTCAAAGGCTCCCTGCCGATGGATCGAACCTAGACTTAAGCCGCTGCCGAGGGGTGCCTAATCTGGTGTGCGGGAGCGAAACTAAGCCCCAGACCACGGCGGAGTGATCTGTGGTTACGCGGGCGTGGGCGTGAACACGCTCTGTTTCGAGGTACAGGGTGGTACTGATCGTTCGCTAACGTGATTGAATCAGGAGGGTCGGTAAAATGTGCCGCGGACGTCTTTTATAACGCGCAGCGTTAGGTACTGATTCATAGTTTGCGGCGGATATCACTAACGGACTGGGATGATTCGCGGCTTTTTCAAAAAAACTAATCGTAAGTGATTTTACGTACGCCCAGATAGAAGGGATCTCTAGGTCTCTATGGAGATCGACTCTCCGGGTGTACCACGGGGCACCGGTCACTTTACGTAAAACACGATTTTGAAGAACCTGCAGCTTACCAAAGTTATCTTTGGACATAAGCGCAAAAACGGGGCAGCTAGTATAAAAAACATACACGCCAACTTTTACGATAATTGGTCTAACGATACTTGAGTTTATTATTCTTATATATCCTTTCTTGTATATTTTTTTAGACTCACCTACCCTCCCCTTCCCCTTCCTCCTTCCCTTTCTGCCCCTCCCCCACCCTCCTCCCAAATACAGGTTGGCAACGCACTTGCGACACCTCTGGTGTTGCAAGTATCTATGGACGGTGGTGATAACTTAACATCAGGTGACCCATCTGTTCATTTGCCTCCAATGATATAAAAAAAAAATTAGCTAGAAAACACGACCGTTTTAATATTTAAAACGCGTAAACGATAAAACATAAAGCGCTCATAAAGATGACATAGAAATCGTTAAAGTATAAAGCGATGTGAAGCGTCAAGCGCTTCATCGCTGTAGGTAGATCGTTACGAACACTGAATGCGAAAGTTTTCCTATAACAATATTTGTAGCTACAATCTCTGTTACACACTTGAGGACATGGAAACTGGTGTGTACTATTATCTATTTTTCTTACAATTGTATTCCGAGTGGGTGACTTCGATATATATTTTGTTTTGATACTACAGAAGAGGACAATTATGTCTGACTACATCGCGACGACACACATAGTCCAATAAATTCTTAGTTTCATAATTTTAAAAAAACTGGAGATTGTCGTATAGACACATGACAGAAGTGAAACTTTTGTAATACAGGGAAGTGTTTTAATTTAAAAAATATAACAATAAACCTATATCAAGAGATGTTCCATGGCGGTCACCCATCCAAGTATTGACCGCACCCGGCATTGCTTAACTTCCATGATCGGACGAGAACCGATGTTTTTAACATTCTACTCGACACAGTGTTTACTTTTACCTCTTTTCGTCACACAAAAAGATTGCCGATCAAAATTTTAAAATCTTTCTATAAGTAGTTTTTCTTCAAAATTGTAAACAGTGTTAACAAAGCGATCTAGCTGCCTTGAAATGTTGGTAATATAGACACTTGTTTATTGCTTACTTGATGCCTGTAGATACATAGTTTTCTGTGGTATTCTATCCATCAATATACTACTAAAATTATGTGAATTTTTATGAAACTAATTTATGAGATTAAAGTTTACGAATACACAGTAATATTAAGGAGTTATATTGATAACTTTTTTTTTTGAACTGACCCCGCTATTGACCCAGCAAGGTCTTAACAGCTTCACCGGACTACTAAGGCGAGTGCTTGCGGCACTCAGCCGATTCTATTTAGTATATTGATAACGATTTCATATAGATTCCTGTCTATGATAACTGTTTTATCCAACAATTGACAATTTTACACAATTTTACATTATATTCAGGATATTTCATTCATTCATTCATTCATTATCAGGATATATTTACCTAAAGTTTATACTATTAAAGTATGTGGTAAATATATAGATAAACCATAAAACTAAAAGTAAAGCACAATATAGAAAAAATATAGAATAATTTAACGTAGAAAGAGAATAAAAATAATTCATAATTCATTATTCTTAGTGATCAGTAGTACAAAGGTTCGATTTGTATTCATGAATCGGTAAGGATCGAATGGAATCCGACGATATCGAGTCGAGATCTTGTAATAACGATATTATCGCCGCATGAGATTTGTATGCTCCTATATTATCTTGTATACCTAATGTGATCATTTGTATATTGCCAGGTTTTCTCGCGACTATGTTTGCGTGGTTTTTTTATCTCTGTACCAAAAAATACACGAACTACCTATCAAGTTTGTAGTATTGTGGATTTAGATTCACTAGCATCGTGTATAAACCTTTTTAAATTCTTGTGTATCTACTTATTTCATATGTCACTGAACTCATTCAAAAAATTTACTTCCATCTCTTATTTACATTATTTAGTTATATAGTTTACTGGATTGATGAAGCCATGGCAGTTTATTTGACTCAGTTATTATCGAAACCATACATTTTCGTAGCTGAAACTAAAAACTCAGATCACTAAATTGTGCAAACAATCATGCTGCTGCGCTCTCACTGACCTAACGAAAGGCAAAAATGCAAGCACTGTTACTTCACGTCGGTTTTCTGTGGGAGGGTGGTACTACCCTGAGCGAGCCGACCCATTCTAGCTTCGTCGGGTTTCTTCTCGCGCACCCCTTGTGGGGGCGTGCGGGGAGACGGCATCAGGGTTGCCCCTCTGGCCGTGGTCTCACTCGCCTCCTGCTGTAACAGGAGGGTCTTTCTTTTCTTCGCCCACGCGTGCGTGGGCGTTCGGGCTTCATTTGTAGAGGCTGGTGACTTGGCTCTTCTTATTGATCGTGGGCAGTGCTCTGAGCTTCCCGGCTCTCCACTTTCTGGAGGGCATGCAGGGCTCTCAGGCATCTTTCGACGGCTTCAAGGGTGTCTGCTTCGGCCAGGGTTTTCAAAAATGCGTTGCGGACTATTTGTGTCGACCCTTCTGTCCCGTTCGGCTGCTGGGAAGCTTCCGGGCTTTCTTGGGTCGTCTTAGGGCGTATGTTATTTTTGCGGCCTCTCGGAATGGGATCGTTGGCGGGGGCCATCAGGCTCGCACCCGCCGACTCCTCTACCATTTGTGACGCTGCTGCGCTGCGCTCCCTCTTGGGCCCGGCGTCACCAGACCGGGCCGCGGTTCCCTCTCGGCGGTTACTCTTCTCCCGACGGAAGACAGGGCAGTTGCGGGCATCATTTGCGGTATGCGGCCCCCCGCAGTTGATGCAGGTGGCCGGTTCTTCTCGTGGGCGGTCACAATTTCTCGCGAAGTGCGCTCCCCCGCACCTCACGCAGGCAATCTCCCGGTGACAGTGGAAGGAGGAGTGCCGGAACTGCTGGCATCGATGGCACTGGGCCGGCCCCCTCTTCCCCCGCCAAGCTTCAGTTTGGACTTTCATATATAAAAGTTCGCCAATCTCGTATATGGCCAGCGTTAGGCCAGGAGTTCTTCTGAGGGAAGCATGGTAGACGCACCCGTTTCTTCCTCCTCTTCCCTTTATCACGCAGGTGAAATCTGGCTCGAAGCCCTTCTCGCGAAGGGCCTCGGTGATCAATGCTGGGTCAGTCTGGCTTGGGAGGCCGCGGATTGCGACCTTCAGGTTGATCTCTGTGGGCGGTGAGTAGGCGAACCAACTCACGCCCTCTGTCTGGTTTAAGAATTCATATGTGGTGGCGTATTCTTCATAGTCAACTGGGAGGAAGCGCACTCCGTTGCCGTATGCAAAGGCGTTCGGCCCACGCCTCAGCTTGTCCGCCAGTCTCCCGAGGACTTCCGGCCAATTGACCGGGCCCTCCGCAATGATCGGCGGGCAGCGTCGCCGGCTGCCTTGGCCAGGAACGGAATCGTTCGTTCCCAGTTGGGCCTTCTCAGTGCGCGGCGACGTCACTGCCGCGGCATATGTTCTGTCTCGCTCCCCCTCTGATGACACGGGTGCGACGGGTATATCAGTCGTCTCAGTTTGGGGTTCCGTAGGCATTCTCTCTTGCGGTTGCGATGGTGGCTCCCTCCGCCTTTCAGCGGGTGTTTCTGGCAGGTCTGATTTTCTACGCGCGGAACGCGTGGGCGGATCGAGCGCGCCGGAGGCCTGCACCGAAGCGGCCTTACGCGGCGGAGCTGGCGCGGGCGCGACGGGCGCCGGCGCCGCTGGGTGTTCTGCGCGGGGCGAGAGCACTTGCGTAGGCTCGACCGTTCGCGGCTTCTTCGTGTCTGGCGACCGGGTTTCGGGTGACTGCTCGGCGATCTCGTCGGGAAGCGCGACGGGCCCTGCGTCGGGATCGCTGCGCTTCCGGCGCAGCGCTCGACCGAGCGGGCTAGCCTGACTCTCGGGAATCAGGGGCAGCTCAAGGGAGCCGCAGGCGGCGCTAGCGAGCGCGGCTGCGTCCGCGGCGGCGGGTTTTTCGCCGTTTAGAGCGGCCTCCTGTAGGCGCAGGTACAGCGCCATCCAGCGCGTCATCCCTACAGTCAGGGCCCGAGCTGAAATCAGCTCGGCGAGAGTGCACAAGTCACTCTCGTATGCCTCTGTCTGCAGGGACAAATCGCCGGACGGCACCGGAAGCGCCACGGGTGGTTGCGGTGGCGGCGTAGGCGACTGCTGTTGCGGCGATTGCGCGGCATCGGCAGTGCGGAGTCCAGTGTGGGTAGCGGTGGTCTTCTTTCTTGAGGCGGCAGATTCAGTGGGCAAGCTTGTGGTCATACGTCTGGAGGACGTAGAGGCCTCGGTTTGGTCCTGAAAAGGACCTTTTTTGGTTCCTCCCGTTGCCGTCGCCGATTGGGAAGGAGGTTTTCTTGATCGACGCATCGTTGCGCAGGACAAGCGAAAGTTGTCTGGGCGACTCGCGGAGCTCCGTGAAGACGTCCTCGCGCGCGTAACGACGAAGCGAGTCCTCATTCTAGCTGAATCCTTTAGCGTGGCTCTACCACCTAAATGTTTTGAAGTAAAACACAGTCCATCTGATGTTAAGTGCTTATTTCCAGCCTACATCTATGTATTACTAAGTTTAATAGGAGTGCAGTCATGAGAATAGACATGATTGATGAGTCGTAGTGGGTCAAATATTCGGCTGAGTGCCTTAAGCGTTCGTCTTAGTAGTCCGGTGAAGCTGTTAAGACCTTGCTGGGTCAATAGCGTAGACATTTCGAAAAAAAAAGAAGTTTTAATTCCATTAGCAACTTTTTTTCATTTTGTCACAATACAATTTTAATGAGCACGATTTCTTCCTATTTTAATTATAGCTAACTTGAGGACATCGTTGTCCTCTTCACTCATATTACATTGGGTATGTCTAGCACTCTCTCACAATACTTGAGCAAACCCAAGCTCATAAAACACTGAATACAACAATAACATAAATCGCCGTCCGTATTCTACACAGAATAAGCAATACAGAAACGATAGTAACTTAAAGTGCTATAGCAAACATCGATGTTAGAACGATAATACGACGATAATACGCCGATACGTATGCGGGACGCGCGCTCCTTTATTATTATTTCCACATATTGACTTTACGTTGTCTATCGCCTCCTCCCTCCTCCTTCCTACTCCATGTGGGGGGTAGCAGTGGGCGAAGATGTAGTCGCGAAGTAGACACATGTAGCGGTGAATCGATCCGGTCTAATGCATTAAGGATTGGCTATGTACAATCTGTTGGGTAGATTAAAGCTTGTACCGGTTGGAGATTTTATTAATTTTGTTTTTGGATAATGTTTCTTGTTTTATTACGAAACGACCTTATAAGGGAGCGACGATATAATATATGAATGGGTATTGTGCTTGATTATTCGACATTTATTGTTGTATCTATTAAGGTATGCATAACGTGTACGATTTTTATGTATAACGAGGAAGTTAGATATAAAGAAAATATTGTTGATTCAGCTTCAGAATGGTGATACGGAACAAGAACGCTCGCTAGGCATGACAATCATGTTGACAAACTTAAAAAAATGCTTAAGCTTCATATTTACAACTGTATACTATTTTCACACAAATAATGAATGTCAAGTAATAATAAGAACAAATATAATCGTGTTTTCTTATCTTCTGTGTGTTTTGTGTACACTTATGTTATGTTATATTTCAGTGTGTCAATCGGTGGTCGCTATTATTTTTGGATTGTACTGTGCTTACCATCAGGCACAGCGCAGTCACTTTGCCGTGCTACAATAAAAAAAAATACATTGCATAACTATCACGCATTAAGCAATCCTCCATTTTTGTTATTCGTGACTGGTAAAATAATAGTCCAATGACAAATGTCCATTACTGAGAACTTGGTGTATACGTGACAAATAAATGGATACTATTGCGAAAGTCCGTACACTGTTGGATATGCAATCGCTGATTTCGAAATTGCAAATTCGGATTATTATGATTATTTTAACTTTTGTTTGATGACAATGATGACTATGTTGCTGTCAGCACAGTTATACCTACACTCATCGCTATAATGTATCTAGGATAACTATGATGGTCTTTTATGGTTTACTGACCTTATAATAATTTAAAACCAACATATATTACGTACCAACTGTTTTTGTATCATAATAATTATCTTCATATTTCAAAAGTGTTCATAAAATTATGCAATATTAATTAATGGAAATTGATAAATAAAAAAATTTACAGTGTTTAAATAAGGTAATAGTTTTCTTCCCGTTACTTTTTCAGTTGAGCAATTTTGTGTAAAACTGTGATATAAATAAGTTATCAGAAGTGTTCATTTAATCAGTGCATTAGTCTAAAATACAATATAAATGAAACAAATTTCTCAATAGAAAATTATTCCAAATCGACAACTAATTTATTTCAGTATATTCCATTTAATATACTGAACTAATTCTTTTTTATACCATCAAAGGCGACTAATTTCGATATGTCAAGCGTGGAGCGCAGCTTCCGGCTCAGTGGCATTAGATTTGATTGTAATAATTACATCGGACTGACGGTCCGTGTTATTAGGTTATCAATCGAATTAATTATATCTCGATCGATAAACCATCTGTTAAATTGATACCCTTATAACCTATAAATCATAGATTGTTAACTCAATTAATCGACTTACCTATCACATAGTTGATAAAGTTTTACAGTTGTACTTATTTTGTTATATTAATACGTGAAGCAAAATTTTTGTACCCCTTTTTAACCTATTTCCCGTCAACGGATGAACTTGAAATTTGGCATAGTTACAGTTTATAAGGCGGAGAAGTGCAGAAAGCTGTTTATTTTACATAAAATATATTAGAAGCACATTAAATTAATTAAAATATGCACTACTCACACTACTACTTGAATTTTACACAACATATACACACATGTAAATAAAAAAAACATTTTGACAGCCGTCAATAACGACTTCAAAAAGGGTTGCGAAGGAGGTTGCTATGCTCGACTATATCACCCAGAAATACCACCCACCCATGGTGTCGTCTAAAATTAATTGAAAATTGTGTCAAGGGTTGCGATAAAATTCTTCATCTTCGTAATGTTTGCTTAAAATTTGAGAGGTTATACCACGTGATTTTTGTTTCAAATTTGTAATCAATTTTAATATTCATTTACACATAGATTTTTAAATGTTTATATAATTAAAGATTCTGGCAAATAACTAAGTAGCCATGATGAAAACCTTTGTTTATAGAAATACCCTTTGACAAAAGAACCTTAGTAATGTTCAAACTTTAAAAAATCAAATAACTATGGTCGAATGTCGACCAATGGGTGCCCACTAGTTTTGTTAAATCTTTGAGTCCTAATACTTATATATAATTATGTTGTTATTATAATATACAGTATTTTATATTAAGTCAACATAAGACAAAAAAGATTTTAGATTATAAGGGAAAAGCACTAGGCATATAGATTAAATTAAATTGGCTTCTCTTTATCCTCGTTTGGCTAGCTAACATCTTAAAGTTCAAAATCTGACGCAACGACTTAAAGGAGTGTTTCGGTAGCTGCATTCGAGTGTCATTCCCTTTCAGGTTTAGTTTGTTACTATCGTAGCAATTACAGCAGATACTATGTTGTCATTACACAACAAGTAGGATTGTAGTGAGATGATAAAACTTAAAACTAAAATAGGTTTTCAATTATAAAAAGAGCATTTAACGAAAAAGAGTCATAAAAAAATTTTTGAAATAATATATTAGTGGTATAATAAATTCGTTAACACATTTTTTGTTATTTGTTTCATTTATCGTTCTTTTCTAGCTATAATATTATTAATGACTATTAGTAAATAAACCCAAACATTTAGTCGCACGTCGTATATGAGCCGTATGAAATTTTCTTCCAGCCTTAGGTATATTTTGATTCTGAAGGTCAGTCTTTGGGTTGTGTCAATAATAACTTTGAGTAAGCATTATAATAAAAAGTATAAAATATCAGATTCTTAATGCCTTTCATAAATAAATCAAATTTGATAAGAAGTATTACAAACAAACGTGGCGCATCGAATCGATCATCATAATAAGGCCACGCGGCCGAGCCTAATTGTCATATTTATGTCTTAAAGTGTCGGAACGCTTTTGTCAGCAGTTGAGAACGTGTTTACCGGTAACAAATCTAAACTTCGCGAACTCCTCGTTATCTCAGATTACCTTACTCTTCAAACAAGCCAAAACGACGAGCGTCCTTGCTTGACAACCGAATAAACGACATCACTCTAGTTTTACGCGAGCAAACAATTATTTATACAACACAAAAGTGACAAGCGAAAACACACCTTATAGCTCGGGTCGAACGTTTCGATTCGCATAATAACGTATACACTCGCTGGCAAGATTAATCAGACATAAAAGCGTAAGATAATACGAATATACAAGAAGACACGCTGTTAACCGTTCAATTTAAGCACGGTCTTTTTGGATACCAATTCGACCTTTTCGCACCCGACCGTGTTGTGTACGTTCATCTCGCTCGCACACTTTCAATTATCTGCGTAATCCCTCAATTACGTCGACAGATGTCGCCCGCGTCTTCAGGGCTTACGCGCCATTTTAAAGTACAGTCCGCGAAGCAATTACTGATGATCGAAACATTTCATTGAGGGATTTTTGTTACAATACAATTAAGAATTTATCTACTTTCAACATTATTTTTCAAAAATGTTATGTTTATTTTAATATTTATTTATACCGGAGCAGCATACGATAAATTAATTTCTTAAATGTTTCTAATTCACAATCATTTTTAAAACTGGCTCACCCGAGGCTTTGCTCGTATTTAATAATAACATAAAACTTAATAATAAAAAATATATTTCATTTACGCATATTTTAATATGAATAATTATTATAAAATAGAGTTGTTATGTCTGTGTATTCCCTTAGTTCTTTTCTAAACTATATAAAAAATTTTGCTAATATTTTAACTGTCATTAAAAGAATTTCTTTGGAAAGTTTTATCGATATAATATTATATATAGATATATATACACGTTATCACTACATATTATAAAACAGAGTCATTTACTACGTCTGTCTGTCTGTCTGCGATAAACTCAACTACGGAACAGGTTTTCATGCGGTTTTCAGCAAATAATAAAAGTGATTAATGAGGGAGGTTTAGGTACATAATTTGCCAAGGTTTTTTATTATCAGGGCGGGACAACGTTAACCGAGCCTGTTAGTTTTATATAAAGTAGACGAAATTCTACGTATTTTAGACAATTTATACAAAAATATTTTGAAAGTGTTGACTAACACGGCCTAAGCATAATGAAATACATCGAAATTACTAAATACCTACACAAAACTATATGAGAAAAAGTATAGCCACGGTAACCATATTTATAATTTACATCTTGTTAAAAAATAATACGTTCATTGCTAAATTATTTTGTTAAATATAGAATTAATCTTGATCTTGATCCAACGAAATTATCTTAGGAATTTAATGGAGATCAATATTGCTCTTTATTTTATAACAATATATTCAAAGATGTCATAGATTCAAAATTACACGTAACAAAATAAACTTCGTAAGGCGATTTACAAAACTTCTTTCACTTTGTTAAGATGTAATCTCAAAAAGCGAAAAAAAGAATCCTTATTATTTATTTAATTAGTTTCGACACTTATAATCCCAAATTAGTATAATTATATCTAAACGAAGCCGTAGCAAATCACTAGTATATAATAAATGAACTGTTTGACTGTCTGTACGTAGTAACTGATCACGCCTCACGAGCTTTGAACAAGAGTTAGCCAATAATTAATATTTATAATTAATGTCGCATAATGGCGGCTGCTCGCTAACATATTCGACTGCGTTATTTAATTCGACGTTTGTCGTTTGACTGAAAATAATTTGCTATTTGTCTAACCTCAATTAATGTAATAGCTAATATGATAGCGTACAATGAAAACATGGTTTCTTAAAGTTAAAGCAAAAAAGCCTATAATATATCTGAAAAGTTACCGCGATTCTAAGTCCAATGGCTTCGTTGCTATTTCAGGGAAACGTTTCATATGTTAGTGGATTTTTTTTAAATTATCAAACTATTATTAATTATTTGTTAACTAGGTGTGCTCGCGACTCCGTCCGCGTCGAACCCAATGTTAAAACATTGACTAATAAAACCACCTGAACGTATTATATCCGTAGTCCGGTGAAGCTGTTAAGACCTTGCTAGGTGAAAAGCGTAGTCAGTTCCAAAAAAAAAGTATTATATCTTTTTACTTATCTACTTTTCTCTCGTACTAGTTTAGTACCACTCTCTTGGTAAGGAAGCTATGTGTAATTTTTGTGCGTAAAAGTGTTCAACCTATCTTAGCCTAATTTGTACTTTCATTTTCAAATGTAGTTATTAAATTTTCTAATTTATTTCTACAGTAATTCGTTCGCTGTTACAAGTCACTGACGCCTGTCCGATGATTAATTCGGTTCTCATAGCTTTGATATCGAACGATCTAAATATCACACGGTCGATCTGCTCCGACGCCTCCTCGCTTTCATATTAATATGCTCTGCGACAACTAGCTTCATTATCTAATACTTATAAATGATCTTACTGATACTGTAAAATCTGAGCATTTATATTGTATTACTATGCATAAAAAATATGTAATTAATTGGTGTAATTCTTTCACAAAAAATATTTCTAAAAAATACCACGTTGCTTACCACTTTTTATTTAGTATTCTATACTGTGTATTTTTTTTTATATAAGCTAATTATAGAATGTTCTCGGAATGGTGTGCTTATAGATTATTATTTTTCATCCTTGTATTGTGCTGATATAAATTTGATTTATCTCTTGGAGACTACATTTTTGCTGACTGAAACCACTGACTCTGGCCCTGTTTCCTTTACTGTACCGGTAACTATGTGTATGAAAAATATCATAGATAATCATATACTCAACTTACTTAACTTCCTAGTTAATGTATCAAAGCGTAACAAACAAACAAATAAATAAATTGATTCAATATTCGCATTTTTAACTATAGTAAGAAAAGTGTAATTTTTTATTTGACAAAATAAAGTATTTACCACAGATTTGCAACAACTATGAAAATAAAATGTAAATGATATTAACATTATAGTGGATGGGTGTATAAATCTTTCTTTTTTAAATTTTGTCTCAAATAGCTGACTTCACTCCGCCCATACAGCGAGCTGTACCGTGATCACATAATAAGTCGAGGAAGAAAATGAACTCGCTAATAACAAGCATATATCTTAATACCATCTGGAATTAATACATCAATGTGTCGGTGTCACATCGCGGCCAATATGTCCTGAACGTCGCGCCGTCTCGAACCCTACAAATGAAACCGTCAATCGGCGATAACCATCGACCATCGTACGCCGCCTGATACCATCACCTTTAAAAGGATTAAAGCTTAAACTTCGCCCAATTAACTTACATTTTTTTTTATTACACGCTTTCGTAAAAGATTATGAATTTTAAAGAGTTACTGTCGACAAATGATATTGAAGCGTTTGAACTCGTTTTAGAATTGAAAATTGTTTGTCAACTTTATTACATTAGGTTTAGTGTTGTGAATGCTCACGATAAAATCGTGTAGGAATGCCGTTCGGTAGCAGTCGATGATTGTATTAATGTCGTTAGATATACTAATGAGTTTTTAAATTGAAACTAAACGCGATAAATGACAATGATAGGAAGGTAAAAATATATAGGAAAATGATATTCTAAGACAAATAGGTGTAAACTGAATTATGACTAGACTCGTGTGTGAACGGCTTCCAATTACTTGGTTTAATAAAGTTAGAGTGGTTAGTTTTTATGCCAAATGTTTTATGATTTTTATCTTGTTAATAATTCGCAGAACGAGGGCATCTCTTGATTGATCACCGGTGTTGTTTGTTGGGGTTATGGGTTTTGTACGACACGATTAGGCCTCTCACGGCAGCGGCTCAAGCCTAGGTTCGATCCCTCGGTAGGGAGCCCTTGAGTTCGCTGCTCGCGCGATACAGTGGCACAAAATCTTGCATCACTGCAACAACATTACACATATCACCCCCACGCACGTGCACGCATACACGCTTACGCATGAAAGTAGAAGGGTTTTGTTTCGTTCCCTTATCGAACTGAAATTGTTTAAAAAATTATCCGACACATATATAAGAGTTGTTGAAGTATGTACGCTTGGTACACATATATGCTCCAACAACTCATATATGTATGAATAGTTAGCTTAGGTCAGCTCAGACAGGTCGCGAATTGCATGTATCAGGCAGCAGGCCAAGCCGAGGTGTGCCGTGCACCCTTGAGCCAGTTGCTCAAATAATATCGGCTGAGTGCCGCAAGAGCTCGCCTAAGTAGTCCGGTGAAGCTGTTAAGACTTTGCTGGGACAATAGCGTAGTAATTTCGAAAAAAAAAGGTTTTGTACGAATAGAATTACTAAAAAGTAAATTAAACGGAACGAGTATATTCTGAACTTAATATATATAACTGTTATTCTTTCTTAGTAATATTGATTTGTAAGAAGCTATTTCTATTTTAGTCTTTTTTATATTATAATAGAAGGCAAACGAACAGACGGGTCACCTGATGTTAAGTGATCACCGTCGTACATAAACACCAGCAACACTAGGGGAGTCGCAGGTGTGATGTCCCACCGAGGTCAAGTATCTCGGCGTCACGTTAGATAAATATTTAAAATTCGATTCTCACATAGATAGAGTGCCGAACAAAATCGCTATGGTCTTGGATCGCCTCCATCACTTGCTTTGTCATAAGAGTAAAATGACCCTCAGACATAAGCTCACGTTATAAAAAACTTGTATCCGTCCGATTATGACGTATAGTTGTCTGGTCTTTGCACATGCGCAAAAACAGAAATTACAGAAGTTAGAGGTTCTCCAGAACCGAGCCTTACGTAAAATCACCGGTGCACCATGGTACGTCTGGAACAAGGATCTCTACGGGGACTTGGATATGCCTTCTATCTGGGCGTATATAAAATCTTCAATTCAAATCAACTTGAATATCTGTCGCTAAATTATCAGTCATATCTAAGCTATATACTGTGAGACCGTGGAATCGTTTTGCAGATAATATCAGCAACATTGGATAGTTCAAACATAGTGTGAAGAGATTTTTGAATTTGAATATATCTGCATGGCAGTTTATTTGACAAAAATCATGTTTTGCAAGTCGATAATATCTGTTCATTATGAAATGCACTACCCTAAAGTATAGTGCTGGATACTTTGTCGTGGTACAATAAAAAAGCAAAGGTATTTCGTGTTAACGGTCGGCCCGCATATGACAGAACTGTCACGCTACCTACTCTAATCACGTTGTTCACTTAACGCCAAGACCGCCAGTCTTACATATTTAATCTGTTGTCAACTTTACGAGTATATCTCTGTAGTTTCAAATGTTCTCCTTAAGAATCAGCTGATAATTTTAACAATATATGTATGTGTTGTGAAATTGTCTTCATAGCATCTAAAAATAAAAGAACGGTCATGCGAGGTTGCCAATAAATTTGAAATACAAACTAGTAATACAATTGCGAACATGAGTTTGTTTATTGCGTTTTCGGTTTATTTTTATATATTCGGTTTTAAAAATCATCAATGGATATTATTTTTGAGTATAATTTCATAAAATAAAAATATATAGGGTATTTATACTTTAAAAAAAAGGGGAAACATGGAATCACTGTAAAAAGTCTCCCCGGCGGGGAATCGAACCCCGGTCTCCCGCGTGATAGGCGGGGATACTTACCACTATACTACCGAGGATATACTCGACAGTCTGAAATTATAGAATATTTACCAAATAAATACGTAAACACGGATGTTTTGTAAAATAATATTACGCTGTAATTATTTATTTACGTTGCAATATGTTTTAGTATTCTTATATGCCTGACATAATTTATTTTTTCTTATAATTTGTGTGGGAAATTGCGAAATTGTCTCAATCATTATAAGCGAATGGATATAAAAAAATGTCAAGGACAGTTCGGTTACCAAATGTCAATTAATATTATTAACTAATATTATAAATACGTAAGTGTTTGTTTGTTACGCTTTCACACCGGAACTAATCAACAGATCATCATACAATTTTTTATACACGTGGTCAGGCACTTAAAAAAGACATAGACTTACAAAGAGGACAGATCTAGACTCCATAAAAGATATGTTGGTGTATATTTTATCCAAAATGTGGTGTTTTCGAAGGATAGAAGAAACCTATACATACGCGAAGTAAACTACGGGTAAAACCAGAATTAAATAAATACTCTGCCAAAAGTGTACTCGTGTTGTAGTGTTTTTTTTCTTATTTATTTGTAATTGCGGTTTGGTCAAAAGTTGCCCATTTCATCCCAGTTTTCCAATTCCAACAAAATAAAATATGTACATAATCAACTATTTACCGGAGTTTTTGGCGGGATCTTAGGCTGTCATGTATTGGATTTTATATTTTATTCATTATATTGTGTTATTTGACTCTTTATTTTGTAAATTTGGTGGTATTTTACGTAATATAGTTAGTTTATTGTACATAAGTGATGTGAATAATACTTACAGTGAATAATAATACCACGGAGCATAAAATTCTGAGATGGCACAAAATCTCCCTGGAAGGTTCTAACAAGGGACCCACCATCTTGTTAGAATATTGAGATGGTCACATGACACTTGTAATATTATTGTACTATAACGTCCATTGAAACAAAGCATTGACACTGGCAAGTGCTCCTGCAGAGCCATGAAAAAAAAAAAAACAATTTACCGATTTTTATTTTCCAGACATTTCCAGCATGTAAAACATTCTTGCTTCCTCGGATGTCGTGAAAGCAAGGATGGCATTACATAAATCCGCCGATCTTAATGAGTTATTCATTTTAGTGCCGTAATTAAAACCCGAAATTGATAGAACATTAAAAATTCTAATTACCTAATTCAATTAGCAAATTTTACAGAAATCACAATTACATCTAGAAGACATTAACATTTCAATTATTAAACAATTTAATCACCATTATATGCAATAAATTAAAGTCATTTGTACTTGTTTGTTTATTTGTCTATAATCACAAATATATACGCATTGAAATACATCAATTAAAACCGTATATAGTAAAGCAGATCGGCACGTTTCCCTCACGAAAACAATAAACGTGCCGGATTCCGTCTCAAATCCCGCAATAATAAGGATTGTGTGATTGATCCAACAATGAAATCCCCTGTCGACATCGCCATTTGCATTTTTATGGGCGCCGCCCGCCCTGACGCGCCGCCCTCCCCGCCCCACCCCGCCAACACGCCCGCGCTTGCACTCGTACCGTATAGAAAAATTAAACACAATGTTTCTTACATACTACTGATATCTACATTTTAATTTCAGATTTATCATTATTTTTATTTAAATTAGTAGGTAATCTATTCTTCATTAAAGAATTATTAAACTGTTTAGAGCGACACGACATGTTACGAAAGGTTTAAAAATAAGAAAAAAAAGAATAGATTTGAGTTTTGCAATGTCATGAGCCGAATTCATTAATTAAGCTTGGAATTTTATTAGAGAATCAGTAATACTTTTGTAGTGATGATGGATGAGAGGTAGCATGAGTTTAGACATAACGTATATTGTAATCCTAACAAGAGGTCAGAGAGAATGGAAACATGTATAGCATATTGTAAAATATGTACCTTTATATGTATAACGGAAACTGCACTTAAGTACTGACTCTACTAGATAAGCGTGTTTATCCATTCTAGGACATATAGTTATTTAATGTTATGTCATATACTATCCTATGAAAATGTTTTATCTCAAAAAGTTAAGGTTTTATTACCATAAATGTTCGAATTCGTTTAACATAAAAAACAAGTCGTCATGGAATGCTTGATCACCCATCAAAATTAGTAGTTATTGCAATACGTATGAATCATTAAAGTCATAATTACTAATTAATATTCGCATGCGCACATAGAAATCGTAAATTTCATTGCTTACAAATGAAAGTACGTCATTTAACTTGTTTTCCAACATAAATAAACTTAAAATTATTCGTAGAATAACAATATAGATGGCGTTAAAACACATCTGCTAAAACGATTAAAAGGAAATATTAAACATGTATATTTAAAAATTGTAGTACTAAGAACTTCCAGATAGATGGAGATAAAAACAAATTTGAGGATTAGATGACAGAATATTTAATTCATCAAAGGTTTTAGCATTTGACTACAATGTTATCTGATGTTAAGTAACAATGTGCTCTAAGATGGTAAACACACTAAACCTTGAAGGGGACTGGCTCTTAGGAGCACACAAAAAGGTGCTTGCCAAATAATTGTCAATTTGAGGATGGTAGTTTTTTTTTTATTGTAGCACGGCAAAATGACTGTCTGATGGAAAGCACAGTACAATCCAAAAACAATAGCGACCACCGAGTGACACACTATCCATCACCGGTCGCCACTATCCTGCCGGCTTGCAAAAAGCTGGATATGTACAGCTACCTATGCTAACTACCTAGATATGGCTAGCCATGTGGACTTAGAAAAAGCCTCAGCTTTTTTAACCTTAGGTTTGATCACTATCTTTTGCTTACTGAAAGCATATGCTCATCTGTAAGTATACCAACCTACGTTGATGAACGCGGTGTATGAACACTGTAACTATTGAACCATTATGCCTTTTAAAGCATAAAGCATGTAGAAGGCACGTCCTTTTAATATTAAAAAACGGCATGTATATTTAAGATACCATCTTTTTCCACACATATAATAAAAACGTAATTATAAAGTGTTTGTGTTTTTTAGATTTTTGTTGAAAAATTGTTACAGGTGACTAATAATATTTAAATGTATTTTGTCTGTTTATATGAACATGTATCACTGCGAAAATACTACGTTCCTGATAAAACCTCTTCAGATCATCATCACATGTACATCTTCATCATAAGCATATCTTCGAATAGGATTTAATCTTTGTATCATTAAAATCGGTTCTGTCTATTAAAAGTAATGCACCTTTTATGGTGACGCGAACTAAGTACTACAGAAAAGTCGATAATTAAATGAACTCAATAGATGTTGATGACTTTATTAATCGCTGTTTTTTTACAAACACTTTCACGTGGACGAAGTCGCGGACACAAGCAGTTTTCAAATAAATTTTCAAAACAATTCGAATACACTAGATTTATGTTGAGCTGCTTTTAAGATTTAAATTTAAGTGAATGCTAGTAGAGATAGTCATTGCAACATTATAAACGTGCTGGCTATGACGTTGCTAGCACCAAGTTAATTCCAAATTGCAGTATAATTAGGGGTGGGAGTGCGGCCGACGCGTGTCCCGACAAGCAGCCGCGCGCCGCAACTGTTGCCTCGAATTAACATAACAATACTTTCACAATAACCTCAACGTACAATTTGTTCTACGACATATTGTATGATCGACTACGAGTTAATAACCAAATTGATTGTGTATTTTTCGTCCAATTATGACGTATAGTTGTCCGGTCTATGCACGCGCACAAAAAGATAAATTAAAAAAGTTACAGATTCTCCAGAACCAACTTCTGCGTAAAATCACCAGTGCCCCATGGTACGTCCGGAATGTGGATCTCCACAGGGACCTGGAGATGCCATCCATCTGAGCGTATATAAAATCACTCACAAGTAGCTATTTCGAGAAAGCCGCGAATCATCCCAGTCCGTTAGTGGTATCCGCCGCAAACTATGAACCCGTAGCCAACGCTGCGCGTTATAGAAGACGTCCGCAACACATTGTTACTGACCCTCCTGATTTAATCACGTCAGCGAACGATCAGTATCAGCCTGTCCCTCGAAACAGAGCGTGCTCACGCCCACGCCCGCATAACTACAGATCACGTCGTGGTCTGGGGGTAAATTTCACTCCTGCACACCCGATTAGACTCCCTCGGCAGCGGCTCAAGCCTAGGTTCGATCCCTCGGTAGGGAGCCCTTGAGTGCGTTGCTTGCGCAATACGGTGACACAAAATATACATCACTGCTACAACACTACACGATCACCCTCACGCACGTGCACACATACACGCTTACACATGAAAGTGGAAGGGTTTACTTTTTTCTTTTCTTTTTTTTATATCAAAGGAGGCAAACGAACTGGTGGGTCACGTGATGTTAAGTGATCACCATCGTCCATAGACACTAGCGACATCAGGGATGTCGCAAGTGCGTTGCGAGCCTGTATATGGGAGAAGGGGGAGGGGAAGGAAAGGGAAAGAAGGAAAGAGGAAGGGACGTGGGTCTCCGGCTCTCTCACTGACCGAACGAAACACAACAATGCAAGCACTGTTATTTCACGTCGGTTATCTGTGAGAGGGGTGGTACTACCCCGGAGGAGCCGACCCATTCATGCTGAAACCAAAAATAGCTTCAGCGGGGCTCTACCACCTACCTTACCTTTCCCTTTCCCTTATCGAACTGAAAATCTCCAAATTTTCCGATAATAAATATATAGAGGAGTTGTTGAGGCGTGTATGCTTGGTACACATATACGTTTCAACAATTCATACATATATGAATAGTTAGCTAGATTAGCTAAGATACGTCGCGATTTTGCATGCAACAGGCAACAGCCAAGCCGAGGTGTGCCGTGCACCCTTGAGCTGGTTGCCAAAATAAAATCGTCTGAGTGCTTTAAGCGCTCGCCTTAATAGTCGGGTGAAGCTGTTAAGACCTTGCTAGGTCAAGAGCGGAGTCAGTTCGAGAAAAAAAAAAGATTGTGTATTTCTCTTAGGGATTTATATTTTTTTATCGAAGGCATGATTAGTGCACTTCCCATCATCAATATTTGATTTCCATGATTTAAATTGATCAGTATTATTGTTTTGATTTATTGTGTTATTGCTTATAATTAATCTTCTGTTTTGTATAATATTGCAATATGCAACAGTGATACGCCAATAAAATCAAGTGAGAGTAATGGAAAGTTTTTTCTCTTTCACACCAATTAAATTTTGCGAAATGTTTATTCGTGCTCGCGTTGCAAATAACCACCACACCAAACGACTATTGTTATTGTTAATAATAGTAATATACAACATATAATTGCCAACTGAATAATTCGTAGTCTGGTGAAGCTGTTAAGACCTTATTAGGTCAATAACGTAGTCAGTTCGAAAAAAAAAACTGAATAATTGTGTCTTCAATCAATAGTTATCGTTATTGTGTAGGAATTATGCATTATATTATTAACTAGATTCTACCATCGACTTCGACAGCGTGGTATAGTTACTTTGGACTAACGCTAACACGCAGCGGAAGTGTTAAAAAGAAAAAAAAACCTTTTTAAAACATTCTTCATTAGTGCTCCGCTCTTATCGGTCTTAGCCTTATGATATAGGACCTATATTCTTCGTCGATAAATGAGCTATCTAACACTGAAGTAATTCTTCAAATCCAACCAGTAGTTCCTGAGATTAGCACGTTCAAGCAAACAAACTTTTCATGTTTTATTTAAATATATTTGAATACATGATCATTTTTTAAGGTATAAATATGCTAGAACAATTTATAGGTATGAATGACATATATATTTTTATTATGCATTCTGAATAAAATGTCAGTGATAAAAAATAAACTGTTTTTTAGCCATATAAAATTAAATTTGTATTCATAACAATATCTGAATATGTATTCCATTAAAAAATAACAATTTTTTGGAACCCTGCTTTCAGTGTAAATAAAACACTAGTAGTCCAGGATCCCTGGGCTATTTTTGCACTTGATTACTGTCAAGTTGAATCTTCGTAAATAGCTTCGTTTTGATGAGACGCCCAACAATGTCCTGTGCGAAAATTCTCGATTCTGGTAGCTAACAGAGCTAGCAAGGACATAATATGGTTATTTAATGAGTCTCAAAAATTTTATTACTAACTGAGGGATTCTTTTTTTAATCTCAAGATAATTATTTAAATTATTTGAAAAAATATTTGTCCTACAAAATGTAAGGTTTGATTAATGAGTCCCCTCCTGTCAACATGTATTGATCACGAAGTCATTAAAATCATTACTAACCAGCTGATTTTTTTTTACTTCGTTAACATGTATATACGTTGTCCTACAAATTTTGTGGTACGTTATCCCGGTCCTACGCTTAGAAATTGTTAATTCCACAAGACAATTTTTTTCATTACTAACTCTTTATAACATATAAAGAAATTAATGTCACATAACTCCTTCATTTTCACAAAATACGATTTAAAAGGGATAAAGCCTTCATCCCCGTAATGGACACATGTCGCCAGTTAACCCATGGCGAATGATTACGTCGGCACTTCTTTTTAAAGAATTAACTTTATCATTTGATATTATTAATTTCATTCGTTTAGGAAAATTAAAAAAAATATTTTGGCATTACATAGAAAATGGTTCCAAATTGAATGTTTCTTAAGCTATAAAATAAGCTTCCGATGCAAATTAAATACATTGAAATTAAGGCCAGAAGTCAATGTCTAATGTTCAGTATTTATAACTATAAATCAAGATTTATACACAGGAGTCACTCAGTATTACGTAAGCGCTGATTTCCTTGATTTGCTTATTTTTGAGGGCATAGGTTTGGGGGGTCTGGATGGTGATTACATTAGCAATATTTATTTATTTAACTAGAAGAGATTTAAAAATACTTATATAATTGTTTACTTAAGCTTATAAGGGGGGGGGGGGGGGAGCGGAAAAGAGCATTGCTTGCTTTTCTTGAGCAGGGGGAGCGGGCAATCATGGATTACAAAAGAGTCGAGGCAATGATAAGAACTGCCGATAAAAGAGAAAACTGAAAACAATGAAGTAAATGTATTTTTGAAGTATTATCATATTTATTATAGTGTGAATGACAATATTTAAATTATTGAATTTGTTTCTTGAAATTATTAACATTAGTGTGATTTTCATATCTATTGGCACTCCGAATAATAATTATATATATTTTTAAGTCTATTAATCAATAAAACGTATGATGAGCTGAAAAATATCAATATTACATGTATACTGACCTCTATACTACCCGTCGCTAGCCTAAGGCAATCCGCGCAAGCGTAATACAGCCGGTCGTGCTTATGTAGCATGTTATAACACGAAATTATAAATTTATTTCCAACCAAAAACTGCACAAGGCAATTAAAAATGTTTTCAATACAAAAATGCTCAACATTTTTTTTTTATGGAAATGAAAACGCTTTTGCCCTGGAAAGGTCTTTACAGCATCACCAAACTATAAAATTTTCAAAATACTTGAACGACTTCACACTAACCAATGAATAGATTATAATTTAGACAAATATGTGTTATATCCTAAAACCTCTAATACTTTACCAGCGCTATTGATATTTATCAAACAAGTCGAAACTGTTTTGTTTAGCGACAAATTCGATGTCGTATTGACAGAAAAGCGGGCAACATATCCGCCTGGAATCCCTGGCTAAATCTATCCGACAGGCGGCCGTATGACGGGACTCGTTTAAACAATCAATACGAATTTCAACTTTAGAATTGTTAACGCAGAGTTCATTTTACATACACTCAAGGGTTTATTTGTGAGTTATCAATCGATTGAACCGATGACAGGCGAGATCGGCCGTTAATTGCCGGTCATTAGTTCGACGTCGGTTCAACTGAAACGATTCGACTGATAAAGCCATCTGTGTATGTCCTAGTTAATTATTCGTTACTGTCATTAAATACAGATATTTTAGAACTAAAAATCCTAATCAGTACACCAATCTCTTTTAATGTACCCTTAGACAATATTCAAACTCTAAAGTAAAGATATAATAAAGGTTATCTAGTTCGTATTTCAAAAAAATGATAAACGATGTCATTTACAAAAACATTCAGTTAATATCTACAAATACTAGAGTAGACTAAAGTTTCTTCGTCATCAGCATTTAATAGACTCACTGCAGGGCTACAGGTCTCTTACCAAAGGAAGATATAGGCATAATCAACACGCCAGCTCACAAAGTATTGGCGGTTTCAAACTCTAAGAAATTCACATTTCTGTTTTCCCACATACAGTATTAATTACCACAAGAACATTTCTCAGAGTCAGGTTTACTCACGATGGTTCCTTCATCGTCAGCCGATAGTGTTACCAGTTTAAATTTGTTGCGAATTCTAAAAAATTCTTTGGTACATGCCGGGGTTCGAACCTGCGAACATCAGAATGATATTCCAACGGTTAAGCTACTAGATTACTACGACTTTTAACCTTTACAAACAGATATAATTCGTATTTCAAATCTTGTTGTACGCACAGTGATTAATGAAAGTCGATGTATATTGCATGTTGCATTAAAAGTTAAAATGTTGTAGCTTAAAGGGTAATTTTGATATACATCAACTGCTTAACATAACTAGTGGGACCGGTGGACGTGCCTCTTCCTAATAATTAAAAAAAAATCTTCACGAACTATATAAAACCTTCCTCATTATTCACTTTATTTACTACTAAAAACTAAATGAAAACTGAATAAATTTTTAAATTTAAATATTGTCATTCGCACTATAATTAATATAAAGATACAAAACAGAACGTATTTATTTAATCGTTTTCATTTCTTGCATTGTTACTGTAATCCAGTGAAGCTGTTAAGACTTTGCTAGGTCAATAGCGTAGTCAGTTCGAGAAAAAAAAAGTATTCATTTCTGCCGGCAGTCCTTATAATTGCCTGGACTTTTTTAAATATATACATGGTAAGTAAATACCTACGCATCCTCATACGTGGGTGAAGTAGTAGGTCGCGTGGGCGGCTCCTCACCCCCATGTACGGAACCCTAATTGATTGGCCCGCGTTAACGACCAGTTTAGGGGTACGGTAGTAATCTTAACAATCGCCTTATTTATCACCAATGAATTGTAACATTAGTGAAAGTTAGTGTATATTTTGTACGGAATGACATTTGTTTTAGACTAGCAATATTATTACAGACCGATCTATCATCTGGTTAAAGTGTTTCTCGGTTAAATTATTTACTTTATAAATTATCTGTAAGTGACAGAGTCACGCTGAAGCTATCACTGGTTTTAACATGAATGGGTCGGCTCGCTCGAAGTAGTAACACCTTCTCACAGAATACCGACGTGAAGTAACAGTGCTTGCATCGTTGTGTTTCGTTCGGTCATTGAGAGTGCCAGAGGCCCACCTGTCCTCACCTTTTCCCTCTTCTCTTTTCTTCCTCTCCTTCTCTTTCCCAACACAGGCTGGCAACGCACTTGCGACTCCCCTAGTGTTGCTAGTGTCTATGGACGATGGTGGTTTCTTAACATCAGGTGACCCACATGTTCTTTATAAAATAAAAAACTTATTTAACACGAAAACAAGAGACAAAAATCAAAAAGGAGACAAATAAGAATAATGAAAAAATACTAGACTGATCCCAATAGAATGTTAATATCACACATAGGTAAAGCTTACTCTACTTATATATTTTCAAAGTAATTTTAATTTTAATAATATTTAAAATTTGAAAAATAAACAAACTAAAAAGTGAAAATTAACAATAAATAAAAAGGAATCAAATATTTAAACTGAAAAATACAAAACAAAACCATAAATAAAATGCCTCAGATATTGTTTATTATAATAACGTATTTAAATATGTCGTTAATTTAGAATGCCGTTTAAATAAACTAGCAATATTAATCGTCGACCTGTATCTGAACGAATGGTTTTCAAGTTTTCAAGTTCAAGTTCAACGTACGGGTAATGCAACTTGCATTGTCATAAGCTTTATTAAGTACTAACCATGCTCGTGGCTATGTCCGCAGTGTAAAAACAGTGACTAAGAAAATCGTCTAAATATATTAAGCCCATTTATTCATCTACTTTTCTCTTATACTTAACACGAACCATCATTCAAACTACAATAACTTTTGATAGAGTGGACTGATTTTAATGAAACAAAAATTAAGTGATTCTCGAAAACATTGTTTATGATTTTCTTAATGTGGTTTTATTGTGAACTCAGTGCTTAAGTAGTGATGCGTGATCACACAAACAGACAGGTAGACAGAGAGACAGACTGATATACAGACAGACATTTCTAAAAATGATTGAAATATATTTTAGTACTTATTCCTAGACACCTGCAACAATTTTTTTCATGAAAATCTAAAAAGAACAGACGCATTAGCTTTACATTTTTATTATATGTATGGATGGACTATACGAGTATAGCTTTGATCAAAACAAATACGTTTAACTAACCTCTTTATATTTATGAGCTCGATCGTAAGGTATGACTAAAGAGCAGAATTTATTTTGGCTTTATTTCACGCATTATTTTATCATTCTTTGCTTAGCAGTGTTTATTTACATACATTAATTGAATTATCGCTATCATTTCATACTCTTCTTCTTCATATTTATGTACTGTTTGTGCATTTAAAAAAATCAAACTATCAGACTACGATTGACATGATGGTAAAGCTTGCCGATGGTTTGCAGTATGCTTATCTTCAGTTCATCATAATAAAATAACAATCGTTACATACTGGTAAAGACTAGTAACTTAAGATTCAGTTCTGATGGCTTGTGCTAATGTGAATTGATAATGCAATAAAATAAAGTGAATATTCCCTGCATAATTAATTATCTGGGAAAATCAAAATTTAAATATCCCCGAAAATGTATTATTCACGCTCGATCTCGACTCGTAAATACAATATCAATTATAATAAAAAGTGAATTAAAAATATGAAGTATAAAAAATTTGCGTTCATAAAATCGTTTTATCAAAACACATTAAAATTAAATTATAGTGTCATCAATCAAAATAACTTAATATGCTCCAGTGTGTTCACTTACCCCACGCGATATTCTGGAGCAGTGTGGGGTTGCCAGTATTGACTTGAAAAATACATATATATTTTAAGATAATGACGGCTTTTTATCTGATTGCATGCACAGTGCTATGCACAAAAAAAAACTTGATCGTAGTCTACCATGCATTAATACTCGCCACATGTAGGTTAACTATAAGCCTCTTGACAGTTACATGTACTCTAGCTCACTTAAAAATGCGATAACTTAAAAGAGAGTCCCTGTAATGCAATTATCATTTTGTGTATGATGGTCGCTACTAAATCAGATACAGACGCCTTCAATTCCAAAGAAAAACTGAATACACCGGTTAACCCAGAACACAACGTACTTAACGTACCAATATTATGTTCTAACAAGATGGTGTCCGTCTTTTAGACCTTTCTAGGGAGTTTTTGTGGCAAGTCAGAGTCCATGTTCCATGGTAATATTTCTCATTCACTTCACTTGTGCACAATAACCACACCATATTAGATAAGACACCTCTAATATTATAAAATATAGAGCTATATAACACAGGATAATGATTAAAAGATAGAATTCACTATATGACATTCCTAGATCTCACCAAAAATTCCATGACGTATGTTATAGATATACAATATGATATATACAATACGATATATATAATGCGTATGGTGCTTTATTTTAGACAACACATTATTAATGGGATATTTTAAAAACTACTGTACTAAGCAAATATTTTTAACTGGCAACCCTGCGTCACTCTCGTCGGTTTACAATAAATAGTCATCTACATGATTTTAAACTGTCGTTTATCTTATCTTTGACGTCATTAGGGACCCTCTCTCCTTTTATTTAGGGGCTGTAAACAAAATAGGTTTTATTGAGTAGCAGATTATGCGACGTAATAGGATTTCGCTTTAACGATTTCGACGCTCCATTTTTAAATGTCGTGTTACCAATTAAAGATAATACGTGTAGCCTTTTAGAAGTTTTTAGGACAGTATTGGTGAATTGAAATAACTTTGTGTCTTAAAAGGAATATATATAGGCTGTTAGTAAAAAACATTAAAGTCTTTGTTTCCAGACTTAGAAATTGTATTTCATACTTGTTGTCAATATTAAAGAAATTTGTATCAAATAATACGTCAGATAAATGGCGTCATACTATTTTTTAAGTGAAAACTTCTTTAGGCTCGAACGGTATTTTTGGCAGGAGATAAATTTATAATTTCGCGTCATAACATGCTAGTAAGCATGACCGACGATATTGTACTTGCGCGGCTTGCATCAGACTAGCGACGTGTAGTAGTGTTGTGTTCTGTAGGTGGTAGAGCCACGCTGATGCCACAACTAGTTTCACCATGAATGGGTCGGCTCATCCAGGGTAGTACCACTCTCTCACAGAAAACCGACGTGAAGTAACAGTGCTTGTTTTGTTCGGTCAGTGATAGCGCAGTAGGCCCACCTCCCTTCCTCTCTCTTCCCTTTTTCCCTCCCCGCTTTCCCACCAACACGCCTATGGTGTTGCGGGTGTCTATGGACAGTGGTGATCACTTAACATCAGGTGACCTACCTGTACATTTACCTCCTATGATAAAAAAAAGTATATTTTATTACCATATTTGCAATCATACGTTTGATTGGTCAATAGACTTTGTAAAAATGTACATAGTTATTGCTCCGAATGCCAATAGATATGACAACCATGCTAATGTTAATAATTTCAATAAACAAATTATTAATTTAAAATATTGTCGTTCTCACTATAATTAATTTAAAAATTCAAAAGACAACACGTTTACTACATTGTTTTGAGTTTTCACTTCTATCGGGAGTCCTTATGACTGCCTCGTTTATTTAATGTTGCTATATTTCAAGAGAAAAAAGAATATACTTAATATCAACTACATACACACACTATTTAATACACACTATTTTCTTTTCAGATGCTTAGTAAGGATAAGTAACTCACATGAAACGAGTATTTTAAGGATTCTTTTTTTTTCTCGAACTGACTACGCTAACGATCTAGCAAGGGTTTTAACAGCTTCACCGGACTACATTAACGATTCCTTTTTTAATTCTATATAGGATAAGATTAATAATTTGAGTTTATATTACAGTCGCATCTGAACGTTGATTCCGATGTGGGAATAATCCAACTCTGGCGCGATACGACTGTATTATTGTTAACAACGGTTGTAAAACGTAATGGTAACTATACGCTGGACTGCATTTTAATATCATGATAGAAATATGAGGGGCAATAAATTCTTAGTTCCATGTTGGGATATATATCATATCGTAAAAGATAAACGCAGATTTTATTTGAAAAAGAAAAATAATTTATAACTTATTAAAGTCGATTTTCGCTGAAAATACATAGGATTCGTATTCCATTTCTTATTAATATCAAATATTTTAGGCGATTTAAAGTTTTGTACACTAAGTGTTTGGATAATTTCTAATTATTGCCTGATTACTCAGTTATGTTCTTACACTTCTCCCACCTAGTTAGAGTCGACACAACATGTTATCTTTTTCCACTCTCTCTTTTAGATGCTATCTTAGTATTCACACCTTTTATTATGTGTAAAGTCATTTTTCACAGATTCAATTAATCTTCGCACTTCAATCAATCAATCCTTTTCGAGTCCTCCTCTACTCCTATATCCGTCCATCATACTCAAGACTTTTCTAATTACATGATTTTTATCTCCTCTTATAACATGCCCGTACCATGCTAACATATTACTCCTCAACTTCTCTTAACTCTCAATCTTATCCATTCTAGTTACACATCTTTTCTCATACGTCTCTTTCGTGGCCCAGCATTCGGATGCATTAAAGACATCTTACTACTTAGTTATATATATTACAATTCTATAGTTGTTATGTCATTTGCAAGTCTATAGTCTGACACGTATTGTGTTTGTACAGTTTTTATTACCAATCCTCCTTTTAGATTTGTTTCACTATCATGTTTGAAAGATACGTTTTCAAAGAAAGGACGCTTTCAAATTAAGCGGTTAATATCGTATTGCATTGTACTGCACACGAGCGGTTATGTTTTTCATACAAAAAGGGTCGAACCGAAAACGGGCGAGATCAATCCGGCGCATGAGTTATCTGTAAGTTAATCCTTATTTTACTGTCCTAGATCAAACCGCCTTTTAATATCAAATGAGAATTTGATACGCTAAAACTTATGGAGATGATTGCTCAGTCAAAGCGATGATAGCTTAGTAAATAAAGTGTTTAGACACAACGTCGATGGACGTAGGTTCGAAAGTAGCAACTATCTTGGAGCTTCCAGTGATGGAAAACAACGTGATGAAACCATAGCATGGTGAAAGGGTTTCTAAGTCCGTCTGGCTAGTTACCACCCTAGAGTTGAAAATCTGTCACCAAACAGTAGTTGCTGTATTCCGACAGCTGTACTTAAGAGCCAGCCCCCTTTAGGTTTGTCCTGTCTACCATCTTGGACCACTACATCATTTAATATCAGGTGTCAATATCATTGTGGTCAAACGTGGTAAAGTATAAGAGAAGAACAAAACAAAACAGAAACTTTAGTAGGTATATGTAATAGGATCTATTTTTTTTTTTACTAATTTTTACTAATTTTGGCAGTATAAGAGATGAAACCTGGTAAACAGAAACTTGCAAAGTGTAATAATGTATATTCTATAGTACATCGTATGCGATACGACAGTATTTTATTTATATTATGACCATCAATATATCATAGTTAATATTGGCAGTAAAAGTTGGGATAGTTCGACGCAGGACGGATTATCGGCTTAGCTATATCACAATATTATTTTACATCATCTATATACGACGGCCGCGGTAAAGTTTTTAAAGAGTACTTACAAACTCGGACGCTATGTTAGAAAATATAGATTGGTTTCTTAGAATGAGACTTATATAACTAGAGACTGAATAGAAAAATCTTTGCTAGATTAAGTTGTACCTAAAAACCAGTTAACTTTCAACCATGTATTGACGTAATATGTGATGTAAAATTTCAATATAGTCAATCATAGATAACACAATTGCAGTATATATTGTATAAAATCAGGATTTTCTATAAATTTAGTACTCAATGCTTGACCTCAATCACACTCAATAGATCATTAAAATAGGACACGTCCGCTCAGTAGTACACGATTGCTCCGTAAAATACACGTATGCTCAGTCATCAAACTTCAAATTTTGAATGTAATCAAAATATATGTTGATAAATTACATCATAACCAGGAGGTCCACTTTCATTATTCCAAAGTAAAATATAAACAATTATCGAATAGATTTATTTAAAAAATCTTGAACATAAAGTAGGATATTAGGGATAAAATGTAGAGCGAGAACAAATATATACCAAGTCAGCGACACAACTGATTTATTGGTGTACCCACATGACATGTATTATGTACAGATACCACACCTCCCTCTTTAAAAATAGCGTCACTTTAACTAAAAGAACAAGCTTAATAAATAGTAAAAAAATAAGGCATTAAAAGCTAAATAACACTATAGATCATAAATAATAATACATGTACCCATGTGATGTACCCACATGACATGTATTATATACAGATACCACACATAAAAATAAAAAAAATCAAATCATAGATTTCCTCTGGTTGATAGTTTATCACTTATTTTTTTAGAAAGGCAATTTAAATGTATTACTTGGCAACACTAAATGTAACAAAAGATTAAAAAAAAGAATCTAGCTTTGAGTTTTTGGCCGCATCTTAATCTGACATTTAGTGACTTTTATAACGGGCCCGGTGGACGTTGTCCCGCCCTGATAATAACAAACCTTGACAAATGATATACCTAAACCTTCGTTATAAATCACTGTATCTAATGGTGACCATAGGAGCTGAAAATCGCATGAAAATCCGTTCAGTAGTTTTTGAGTTTATTGCGAATACACAGACAAATGTGGCAGTTTGGTTTATACTCTGTAATGATTCACAATATTGTGTTACTTGACTGAATATTTTGTAAAGTTGGTGACATTTCTCGTAATGTAGTTCGTAATATAGTTTGTGCAGAAGTGAAATGGATAAAAAATATACCACGGAGCATGAATTCTAAGATGCCACAAAAACCCCGTGGAAAGTTGTAAAAATAGATCCACCGTCTTGTTAGAACATGAACATTGTCACAAGACACTTGCAATATTATTTACCTACTTCGACAATAGCAGTAATAATCTAGACGATTGTTTGCCAAAAAATAAAAGAAAAATCTGGCTTTAACATTGGACGATAACATACGGTTTAGTTTTAATGGTGTTAAACAGCTCAGTTCCAATAAACTATAGTATATATTTATTAAATAAATAATTGTAAGTGAACAATTAATTGCATTAGGAGTTCTGTAAGCACCGACTCAATGCAGCGCTGCATATGCGTTATGCAAAAATGAATATCAGGGGTGTCACTTGCAACAATTTAATTTCCTATTTCTCTTTTATCCAGCTTTAGAATACTTACATTTATTTTCATTTTTTTTAATTGTATTCATTATCTTTTTACTTTTGAGGAAAGCGAAGGATGATGTACTGTTTCAGATGTAGAATTATTAGATGATTTTTCTGCTATTTGACAACCCTATACACAGCGTGCAAATACACAACCCTCCCAAAGTTAATCTTCCCTATGGATTAATTCTATCGAATGCCAAACGAGGTATGACACCCATACAGGGGAATTGAAAGAACGGTACAAAGTTATGTAAACATTTCATTTGACGTCTAATTCCAATGGATAAAGTTGACAATCGCTTGTATGGTTGTAATTCGTCAATTTGTTGGGTAATTGAGCCCCTTAGCAGTATGGGTTTTGAGCTTTGTTGAAGGCCTCATTTGTTGGTCGACGCGTACTTAGTATTGTTAAGATTAGTACGCATTTTGTATAGAAGGATTTGTTGGTATACCCATTAAAGCTTTAATATAGATACGTTAATTTTTCTTTTATATTTACTCCAACTAAAAGTTTCTAGTGCAGATGGGATTTGGGTTCATTTTGAATGAACATATTGGCAAATCTATATGTATTAATATTATAAAAAAAATCGTTTTCCGATATGTTTAGATATTGCTTTAGTTTTTGTTTAAACTACACAACTAAATTTAATTAAATCTTTACTATTCTTTATAAAATTTGTTATATACTTATATGGAACTATTCAAGTATACGTACAGACTAATGGAGGGGTGACGTCCTTGATTTGCTTATTTTTGATGACAGGGGATGGTGGTTTGGGTGGTCATTACATCAGCAATATTTATTTATTTAACCATACCAGACTTCAAAATACTTATATAGATGTTTACATAAGCATGAAAGGGTTAAAAGTATTCTCTTGTTTGCTAACACGAGGAAAGGAGTGGTCAGAAATTAGAATAATTAGTAAAAATAGAAAAATAAATAATTTGAGCGTAAAAACCTAACGAAATCCATAAAAATAATCTGCCTATTACAAAATTGTATATATCATAAATGCCTATAAGAAGTCCATAATAATGCACGAACATGTCTATCTGCTAAAGCTAAACTTTAATTATTTTCACCTTTTCAATATTATTAAGAAATAACCTGTTTTTTTCGACGCTATCTTGACTAATCTTTATGTAATTATATATGTACTTCAGTTACATACATTATAGTAAAACGTTATAATGAATATTTATGCACCAACACGTTGGTCAAAACATATAAAAAATACTTTTGTATGGATCTTTTTACGTAAGTAGCTTCTGTGACGAACCTGTTAATATCAATAACCAAAAGATAGATTTATGTCATTTAGACGGAGCGATATTAGTACAATGTACCCATGCGAAACCAGAGAGGATAGTTTGTCTATATTTTCCTGTGTTTACTTTAAGTAGCTTCAGGTTTTCAAGGTGGTAGAGCCACGCTCAAGCTATCACTAGTTTCAGAATGAATGGGTCGGCTCGTCTGGGGTAGTATTACCCCCTCAAAGTACATCGACGTGAAGTAACAGTGCTTGCACGGTTGCGTTTCGTTCGGTCAGTGAAGCGCCGGAAACCTACCTCCTCTCCCTCCTTCCAACCCACACTCCTCCTTCCCTCTCGGCTCCCCCAAACACAGGATGGCAACGCACTTGCATCTCCCCTGGTGTTGCTAGTGTCTATGGACGGTGGTTATCACTTAACATCACGTAACTCACCTATCCGTTTGCCACCTATGATATAAAAAAGGTTTCTTAATTACTTGCTGGACGACCTATTTCAAGGTAAACTAAATAATCTTATTCTATCCTATTCTATAGGATGGTGAAAACACAATCAGAATCTAACATAATTACCATATCTGCCTACTCCATTAACGTTATGAAGTATTAAGTACCCCAGTAATAATAAGTGAAACATTGTCAAACCGATGTCCGGTGAAGCGTGATATCCACATCCACCCTTCAGATGTGAAACTGTCTCGAATCGTACATTAGGAACGTGGAACCGTTTAACGTTGGGGTCCGAATTGTATTACACTAAGTGACGCGTTACATTAAATAATTTAGGCCGACTACACACTACGCAACTAACTTGTTGCCCTACATTAATATAATATGAGAATGTTATTAACAATTTTACATATAAATAAAATTAAAATGTTTGTTGTTTATTTGGATTAATCTTCGCAACGATTAAAAGGATTTAAGTTATAGTTTTATTGATAAACTTTTTTAGGACTTATGACCCTCAGTCGCTTGATAACAAGCCCAATGTTGCCAAATTGAGTGAACCTCGCTTTAGGCTGTTGCTTTGGATGGAACAAGCGAATCTCATTAAGCGAAACTAAGTTAATTATACATATACGAATTAATGTAGCACACGTGTACCAATATGTGGTCATCACGAATTTAAGAATGATTTTTGTATCTGTAAACTGGGCTAAACTAAATTAAGCAAGTTCGAACATCAATGAAAAAAAATAAAACCCTTTCACCATATGTATAATATACCTGTACATAAGATAGACGGATGACTTTTCAAAGTATATATGAGCTTCATATCCATATGATTTCTATTAGAGCTAAGCAGTGATGATAAAATTTTACAAAGATAACTTACAATCGGTAAAAGGATTGAGGGGTATGAAAACTAATAAATAAATTATAACAATAAAATAAAAATATATCAGAATCCAAGTACAATACGCAGAGAAACACTTAGATGTGAACGAAGCCAAGGGCACCATTTAGTACTATATATAACCTTAGTAGATAATATGATAGCCACGTTATTACTTTAAAATATAGGTAAGCACATAGGTATAGAGTATTTAAAATAAATTTTCGAGTCAAATTAACATAAAAGAAACTTTCGTAGAATGTAAGTAACAGAGACTGTAAATAGATTTTTTTTATTACATTCCACGTGAGATGAATTCTTATTGTTTCCGTTGACACTTAAAAACTTTATAAAAAATAATAATCTAAACAATAAAACGAATAATAAAAAATCATGTCATTATTTCATTACTACCATTTTCCAATAAATATTATTATATCTGTAAGTACATCATAATAAACGATTCAGTGTATTTATATGCAGTCATCCTAACAAGCTGCAAGGAGTCATTGCGCAAGCAAATGGTAAAACTTCGCAAAGGAAATCAAGCGAACATAATGATATAAATGGATGTGATGTATCGGGAGCATTCACTATTACTTATATTTGTTGCTTTTATATGTCACATCGTTAAAGTATACGCGAAGTGATGAAGGAAGATTGTTAAGCTGTTCATTACTTTTAGGGCTTATTCTAACTTTACCAATAAATGTAGAAGAAATGCAATACTTAAAATTTACTATAACATCCCAGATAGTTTCATTTAAAATATACTTACATGTAGGATAAATTAAAAAAATGTATAATCAACATCATATTTCTAAGCAGACAGATTAGGGCACAGATGTGACTTCAATCGTGAATTCGATTAAAACCACGGTACTATTATTCGCATATAACAAATAATAGGATTGAGTAAAAAAAAATTCAATATACTTTGACTAAAATATCGCTAAGCACCCATGACCGCAAGTTTGGCAGGGTGAGCGTTGCTGTTGTCGGCCCTCGGCGCGCGGCGTGACATGCGCCCCACAACCGGCGCCCCCGACGTTTAGCGACCGCTTACCCGAGGGGCCACGCACCCTAATTAGTTCGATATAAAACTGTGCCTTTTTACGCCTATTTTATGTGTTTGGCTTAATTGAAATACGCACTCGTGTTTAGTTGACTGTACAGTAGTTATTATCATCAGTATATTTTATTATCATGGTATTTAAAAGAAACGTAGTTAACGATTTCTTATGAATATATTTGTATTGAGAGTGTAGTATGCAGAAATATTTTTATCATATTAAGATACTGTTGGGGACGATCAACTGTCTTTTTATATCAATGCAAGGCAAAGCGACCACACTGTTCTTAATAGTACCATTCAAAAACAACAAACATTCAAATTCACCGAGATTTCTACAATTCACTTCGGTTAAGTACTGAATATACATCGGCTTACCCCGGAAGATGGCAAGTTTAAGCGTACTTCAGAATTCGAAAATAATTGTCTCTTTCTACTAAGTCGCATGTGGTAATTGTATTTTTTATGCACTTTCTGGTATTAGGTATATTATTTTTTTGAACTACCAATTGGTAGATCGAAACCTATATACTAAACATATATTTACCACGAGATAACTGAAGCATCGAAGAAAATTATGACATGGCAATGGATATGTTATAGTGTTATCTTCGAGTTATTATTAGGCATGCTTATAGGCAAACACAGTAACATGAAATGAGAAATTAATTGCTTTAATTTATATTATGAGTACAGCAGCATCAAGTAATAGAGATACCATATCATATAATAAGTCACAGATATGATATGCTTAATGAAATTATCGATAACATGAATGTCATGAACCTTAATTGCGTTTCATAATCCCCTTACTGCTATCAAAATTGAAAATATCATTTTAAGTAATAAGCAGTTTGTATATGCTTAGCTTTTGCTTGCAGATTCTGTATTAATGTAGTATTAGAAATAAAATAAAGTACATGTTACACGCTGATAATGTTGCTTTCTAAAATCAGTTAAGTATTTTTTGAGTATATACATTACAAATAACAAATCATACCTATATTTTCTCTTTATGAGAGTACTACACACTTAAACGAGGAATGAGAGAGGAAATAGTTATGAAAACAGGAAAAAAAAAATTTATGAGTAATCTTTTAATAAACTATAACTGAAAACAATCAATCAGGAGTCGAATCCAAAAAAATTCACAACATGACTCACTGGTTTTGATAACGGATAAACTATTACAACAAAAACAAATTCTATACTCGGGTACGTCCGCGCACGATTAATTCCCGGTAATAGAGCGTATCGTTTGAGTACGCCGCGCGATGCGACTAAGTGATTGACTTTTCAATCTGTGTAATCGGATTATGTCGCGCGGACCGAGTGTCGCACATTGCCGCTTCTACCCTACGTCAGTGTACTAGCCTCGCGCGTCGGGTTAATTGTCTCTACGTATTATGGTAGCTACGTCCAGATTATTGTAATTGATTTCGAAATGAAAATGTAATTATCATTAGCATAATATACTATTGACCTACTGTTATTAATATTATTTTAAACTTATAAAATTAGGCGAAAGGATGTACAACAAACGAAAGGGTCCGACGTGAAAAAGTTAATATATTGTCAGGTTTAAATCAAGACACACAAAATGTATTTAGTTTAGCCGTTGGTAAATATAATAAAATGTAAGAATATTTACTGTACGTAACAACTGAATATATCAAAAGAGTTATTGTTTCTAAATATCATACAAGAACAATAACATACGGGAGTACCTAAAAAGCTACTACTGACACTGGGGCAACGCTCATAAGCTATATATTGAGTGCCTGGGAGGATTCGCATGATGCAGTTGGTGTGTTCTGCGATCTGTCTAAGGCCTTTGATTGCGTTGACCATAGTACACTTATTCTAAAATTAAAACATTATGGTATTTATGGAACTTCTCTCGACCTTCTAGTCTCTTATTTAAAAGATCGTTGTCAGAAAGTTAGCATACAAGGGGTAACCTCTGCAGGATCCTTTGTGCGAATTGGCGTCCCTCAGCGCTCTATACTAGGGCCGTTCTTGTTCTTAATTTACATAAATGATCTGCCGCTAATGGTCAATAACTGTGCTGACATGGTGCTTTTTGCAAACGATACTTCAATTATATTTAAAGTGAAAAGGACAGATTCAGAGGTTAGGCATGTAAATAATACTCTAAATGAAATTTCTCATTGGTTTGCATTAAATAACTTAGTGCTAAATACAGGCAAAACAAAATGTATAAGATTTGTTTTGTCTAATATTCCACGAGTTGATAGCAGCATCAGAATTGAGGGGAATTTTGTTGAGTTAGTTGATAATACTGTATTCTTGGGTATCACACTGGATCTAAAATTACAATGGGGTCCTCAAATTAAACAATTGGCAAGAAAATTAAGTTCTGCTGCATTTGCAGCACGTAAAATTCGCCAGCTAACTGATATTGCCACTGCTAGGTTAGTCTACTTCACCTACTTCCATAGCTTAATGTCTTATGGCATTCTGTTGTGGGGGACAGCAGCTGAGGTAGACACCATATTTTTATTACAAAAACGAGCAGTTAGAGCAATTTACAATATGGGACCTCGTGAATCCTTAAAGACTAAGTTCAAGGAATTCGGTATCTTAACTCTGCCTTCCCAATACATTCTTGATGATTGAATGTATGTCCGAAAGAACCTTGATAAACTGGATTTTGTTAAAGGCCGGCATAGTCTAAATACTAGGCACCGTGACAAACTGGTTATCCCATGTTTTAGACTTAGTAAAACGAGTAATAGTTTTTTGGGAAATAGTGTACGGTTCTATAACAAAATTCCAAAGGATATTACCGATTTGCCTGATTGTGAATTTAAGCGTCATGTCAAGCGGGTTTTGGTCTCAAAAGGCTATTATATAAATTGATATATATATATATATATATATATATATATATACCTATATATATATTAGGGCGTTTCAAAAAAACTTTTTTTCTGCTTGAAACCAGGCTCCAATGTTTTGTTTAGATGTTAGAATAGGCCTCTGAAAATATGAGCCCTGAATATTAAAGTAGTCCGTATCGCACTTTTCGATTTTTCATTAGAATAACACAGGAAGAAAATATTTTTTCTTCCCATTTTTGTAACTAATGAACCACAAATTGTTTTGAAATTTCCATCAAATATTTTTGTAGATAATTAGACGCTGTATATGAAATTCTCATATCATTTTTCGAAGAATCAACCTTTTCAAAAGTTATAACACTTCGAATGTCAAAGCTACCACCATTTTGAACAAATAACCCATTCATCTAGAAGAACTGGCAACAAGTTCGATCTGGTTCTTTCAATGTTATACATTTTTACAAACACAGGCATTAATTTTTGGTCGATGCAAAGAGATTGCCGTCATTTTCAGACGTCACCATTGTTCACATATTGGTCTACCTTATAATAAGATTTAAACATTAAAACCCTCTTGACATGGTGGTTAAACTCACTGTTCGGTAAATCGGTAATGTACATTGAGACTTCTTTATAAAACAAATTATATTTGTTATAGTGGTATAATGGTAGTTTTTGACGTTCATAAGTGCCTTATTAGGGCCTAAACTGAATAAAGTATTTTTGATTTTATAAAGTTAATGTAATTTTAAAATGGATACCAACCTTAACTTGTGATTCTGTCATGCCGAGCGCATATGCAAGTTTCGCTCGCTCCGGCCCCGCTAAATACTTCGTCTGTTCAAATGTTTTCTCTAGCGCGAAAATTTGTTGACCGCTGAACGTCGGTCTCGTGTGTTTTTTCTTGCCATCTTTGTCTAAGCCTCCGGATTGCGCTGCGCATGCGCTTAACGCGCCATTGCTCACTGCGAAAAAAAAATCTATCAGTAATTTCTATCAATTCTTTAGTCAGGTAATATAAGGTAATGAGACCCCAGGTGCTAACTAAGCTGTGTTTTCTTCTCTATAGACTTATTTGTTGGAAGACTTTGGTTATGCGTTTACAGAAGCTGAATTATCATTACTCTATTAGAGCTTCATTATAGCTGATACACAAACTGAATTTGGCTTCCTGTAGCCGATATTTAATGGTTTATGCTATCGTTTTGCTTTTGCAAAATATGTAATATGGATGTGTGGAAATAGATTAAGTAATAGAACTACTTTTCACTGAGAATGTTATAAAAGAGTAAACGAGATAAATATATAAAATACCTATGGATTTTTAAATACAATAAATAATAATACATATTAAACCCAGTGCCTGAACGACCGAGCCTGGCTCGGTTTTTTAAAAAAGATTTTAAATGAAAATAAACCGTTAGGTTTGCCTCATAAAATTAGCATTTTTCATAAAAAAATATATGTATTAAAAAAGACATGTCTTTTGCTGTCACTCGAATTCGAACTGGGGTTAGACGTATTTTCAAAGCAGCTGATTTCCATCTGAACTATTTTTGTTTTTATAGCGGTGGCGAAATTTACCTTTATATTCTAGCTATTTTTTCATTGGACTGAAAACACACATAAAAAGTTTTCTATGAATAAAATCTAACTATATCGATTTATTGTCCCCGAAATCTAAATACTAAGTTTCACGAAAATCGCCGACGCAGTTTCCGAGATTCTGAATATATAATAATATAAAAATATACAAGAATTGCTTGTTTAAAGGTATTATATTTATTAGATACTAATATTATAGAAATGAGAGCAATTCTGTCTGTTTGTTACAATTGAACTTATAAAGCAAACGCAATGAAATATCACATCGAGATAGCCCACGACGTGGTAAAATATAGTTACCACTCTATCTCGGATTTATGACAATATGTTATATACGATTGCACGTAATACTTCAATTTGGTAATATAATACGAAAATTAGACACCATAGAAAGAGTTGTAGGAAACAGCTAATAATACATTAGTTACTAAAATGAATTTAAAATCATGAAAAAGGTTCGAAACGATAAATCTAAATTAATTTATATTGGTATTTATAATATATAGATAAACAAAATCAATATTGCTCTTTCTGTTGGAACGAACATATTGCCATAACATTGTATATATCATTACGCACACTTTAAACTACCTAGTAAATTACAGGTTTATAGATTTAGTTTGTAATCTGGTGGCCATTTCTTAAATAGTGAGTGGCACCTTTATTGGAAGTCGTAGGATGCACTTCTTTGATTTAAGTCGACTGCGCTGGATCTAACAATAATTGTCCATAATGTATTAATACATCGAACAAAACATACACAAAAACGTATAAAAATACTCGAACATGCGTCATCTCTACCATCAGCGGACGCTCCCTTTGTCATGTTTTTTATCATTTTCATTTCATTTTTCTCCCCCACATCGCGAAGGGGGAAAAGCCCGCGGGACGTCACTACCTGTACTCGCCGCGCTCCATCAAATATTGCACGTAATAAAACACGTTTCAGACTATATCAAAGGAGGTTTTGTTTTCGATTAGAATTTGTCATTTCATAAAAAAAAAAAACAAATGCTATGATACCTCATTACAAAATATTTTAGCGTAGTTTTGTGTCGTAGCTAACTGGCACCTACGACTTTGTAAAAATCAGTTTGAATGTGACCTAACTTTTTTCCTGAACAACGCCTTTACCGGTAAAACAGTGGTACTTAATTATCAAGATTGAGAGTAGAGAGAAACTAGATCTTTTTAATTTACTACAATAAAAACAAAACACAAATCTTAATATTATGCACATAAAATTCCAAATATTCTGTAACATTCTATATTACCCTAAAAAGATATACAAGAAAAGCAAGATATTAATAGATTTATTACGAAGGTAGAATATTTACGATATACATATGTACGTACATATAAATATAGTATGCTTTACATAAACATATTTCTTTTACGTGAATTATAATATTCGACATTATTGTGGGCATGTATTGAATTATTTATAACATTATGTAGTGAATTATGTTTTACGGTTATATTCTTTGCAGCATACAGGATATAGAAATAGAAATACAGAGTATCCTATCTCTCAAGTTGGACTGAATTATACGTAAACGCCAACTTTCATAAAAATCGGTTGAGTAGTTTCGGAGTTCATCGTGGACATACATCATTACTTGATTTTTATATATAGAAATGTTTATTATAAACACACCAAATTTAACGTTTGCATGTTTTACTACAGCCCTTTAAAAATATGATAGCCCTAGGTAGATGACATAGTTTTTGAAGTGAAACTTCTAATGCGACTTCTAACAAGGTAGCGTTAGACGTTTAACGCTACCATGGAGGGGATATAAAAGCTCTGTTTCGTTCCACTGATGCAGTTTTTGTAAGAAATATCGAAAAAATAGAACTCAAGCATTTCGTATGTAAATCGGCTGAGTGCCTTAAGAGCTCGCCTTCGTAGTCCGGTGAAGATGTAAGAGCCTTGCAAGGTCAACAGCGTAGTCAGTTCGAGAAAAAGAAACATTTCGTATATTACTTTGGTTATCATAATCCCCGTTGTAAATGATATATATTTGGATATTTCTCCACTCGAAAATGACAATTAAAAGATGTGATCAATTGTGATTTGTAAACGATATTAATAAAGTTTGTCTCAAAAAAACAATATGGTTTCACTAAAAATCAATTTCTACCCCTTCCTATTTTCATTTCCACAATACGAAGTTCCTCTTCTTACGGAGGGACTCCACGCACTTTTTTTTTTTAAAGAAAAGCAGATAGTAACGTAAAAAAGTCCAACTGTGAAGTGGAGTGACTCAGAAGCGCAGTTGTTGGGGCGGCCATATTGCAGGGTTGCGGGCGCGTCATGCATTATGCAGTCCGGCGTGTCAATATTGCGGCCGAAGCTACTCGAGTCGAGGTCTGCGATGCAGATCGGCATACTTTGCCAACAAATACGACATATCGGGTTTTGTTTCGTAGTTTTCCTTCAACATGTAAATGTAGTTACAAAATTGAATTTAAATTTACGCCTGGAACTGATAATTCTATATGGCATTTTAAACAACACTACTTTTTTTCGATAAGTGTATGGTAAAGTGCAAATAACAGACAAATGTTTTGGAAATTATGACGTCATGATTTATGAATGATACTTTTATTCACGTGATCACATCAATTATTAGTTTTGTTGAAGTGAAAACTTCTTTAGACGTGTTAAGCGGTATTTTGATAGGAGATCAATTTATAATTTCACGTCAATTTTGAAAGTGATAGAGCTACGCTTTGTAGATGGTAGAGCCACGCTGAAGCTATTACTGGTTTCAGCATGAATGGGTCAGCTCATCCGGGGTAGTAACACCCTCTCAAAATACACCGATGTGAAGTAACAGTGCTTGCATTGTTTCATTTCGATCGGTCAGTGAGAGTGCCCAAGGCCCACTTCTCCTAACCTTCCCCTCCCCCTCCATATTAACACGGGTTGCCAACGCACTTTCGACTCCCCTGGTGTTGCAAATATCTATGGACGGTGGTGTTCACTTAACATCAGGCGACCCACATGTTTCGTTTGCCTCATATGACATAAAAAAAGATTTTATGTCTATTTATTATAAGGCGATTAATTTTGTGTATGATAGAAACATGAATATGACTTCATCTTGTACAGACAATAGTTTGCTAATAAAGATAGTACAGTGTTATTTATTATATCTTTATAACTAAATACTTAAATATATAGTTTCTTTAGATTTTATGATAACTATTTAATAGAGTGTTTATCACGAATTTAACGTTCAATTTTTTCTTCGATTTGTAAGTTTTGGTTCAGTTAAAAACATTTTGATAGACTTTAAGGAAATTTAATAGACAAAAATATCACTTTTTGATTTATTTAAATATATAATAATATATGTTTGTCCCCGATGAATTACAAACTACTCAAGGACCCTTCATGGAAGTTGGCATTTTTGTATAATTTGGTCCAATTTTGTATTGTTATTACTTGTAAATTTCATTAGTCTCGGAGACATGACGTTTTGAATTAGTTTGTTGACAGAAAACTGTACAACTGACTTTTATAGATATCTTATGGATGGTGCCACGTTTTAATTTTGAAATTTTTTACGTCACAGCATTACTAGACTATAAAATATCTTTTTTTTTTTTACTTTTAGAAACCATATTTTTTCATGATTAATATTCATTTTGTTTGCACCCCATGTATTCCTACATGATTTGGATGTTTCAAAATAGTAACTCCAGCCCTATTTGATGCTTAGTCTCTTAGGATGAATACTTTAAAAAGAATACTAGTATTTAATAGTGCACTGCTAAAATATTAGTATTTAATAATGAATAATGGCGGCGTATTCCTGACGGCAACCACAGTGGAATTCGATCTACCTTCCATCAGCAGTTATTCATGTTGATATAGAGGCCTCTAGGTAGCCTAAAAGCACAGGTAACGTAACATTTTGAATGCATAAAATGGTGTACGTCACTCGTCCAATTTCGTGAATAAATCACAATCTATTCGAAGTAAAGTAAGTTATAAATTAGCAAGAAATACCACGAATAAACATAACATTTCGTGAACATAAAGGAGATGACAAAACAGGAATAATTCAATTTAATAGCTCGCACGGCGTGAGGCGGTCGTTTCCACCCCACAAACCCTGAAACACGAAAAGCCTCGGGGTAATGGTAAAGTCGCGCCGTTCGCTCCTCGTTAGGCCCCTACAGTTTGAGATGCGCCCGTTAGCGCGGTATGGGGCGCTCTGGACACGAAGGGGTTGTAACCCACTCCGTATATAAACGTACTGATTTTGTTTTAATATCTCAAATCGATGCAAACCCACAGAATTTTAAAAACAAAATTATCGCAACAATTAAGCTTTTTTTCGATTAATTGATAACAAATTAATGAAAACATAATTATTCTGTTGTTGGTTATTCGCTGTATTATTATTGACAATTTCATTGGTCGGTTAGTGTTATAGCGACGTGCAAATAAACGAACATTAAACATAAACTAATAGGTGTGACAAGGAGAGCACTAGACGTTGATGGACTCAAAGTTAAGATACGAAAATGTATATTTGCATTATTATCGTGTTACTGTTACTTACCCAAGTCACGGAACAATATAGATTTTTTTTTGCATCGTACATTTTTTTTACATAATAAAATGTAGCAAGTATATATTGACCGAAATTAACCGTATTTTATTATAAATTTACTCTATTATTACGTAATCTTTACTTAGTTTATTTTCTGACCTACATTTTGTACAGTACCAGGGAAAAACCATTCTGAATTAATAGGTGTGTATAGAGGAACTGCAAAAAATTAATAAGTATTAAAGAGTTCAAATTAAGTAAAAAATACCTAAACAATACGTTTACTTTTACAATTGTAATATATGCTTTAGTAATATTCTTCTATAAATACATTAAAATTAAAATAAAATAATCCTAAAATTGTGAACTACTAGCTTAACCCGTCATAAAAAGACACTGCTAAAATAACACCATAATAATATTAATTCGTTTAACAACGGAACCCGTTGTCTCAAAACAACTTCAAACAACTCGTAAACGACGCAAGCCACAGCTCTAAAACGTACTCGAGCGACTCCCAAAGTAACTCGACAATTAAAACCATACACGGCCTTAACAAACTTTATTTCACCCATATACCGATGGTGGGTATAACACCCCCATCCCCCTTTACGGGGGAGTAAATGAGAGCAGGATTTATTTGCGGATGATAGAGCACAGATTTTCTGCGGCGCTGCGTGTTTGTTGTGTAGACATTGGAATGAATTGGTTGGAAGTACGTGCGCTTGCTGTTAAGATCTCGTTGTAACTCGGCAGATTGCGAGAGAACGGACTGAGAACTGTTTGCTATGATGTTTAAACATGTTCTCAAATATGTTGGTTAGATTATAATTATTCAAACAGTTGTCTCTTTGCTTTCGTAATTCTTATTAACTTGATATTTTAGTTAACAATCTTCATGGTATTTTTTACACCTCCGGATCTCCTTATGGTTCTTAGCTGTAGTTGAATCAGATAGGTGCGTTATTGTCAAAATCTAGATTTTAATGAAGCGAAAATTGCTGTAAGCGTATTGAATAGAGAACATAGAAAATTGCCACGTTCGGGTTGGTGACGCTGAGTTAGGTTTACTCGGAACCAATAGTCATCATGTTCTTTACTGACTCATAAGAAGTGCATCTTTCTAATAATTATGATTTTATTATTACATATTTTAATAATAGAGTAACGTTAAGTATATTTTGTATATAATATTACTATTATTTATTTTCATTGAGAAATTTATATGAACTTCAATATGCATTTATAATTTTTCATTTCTATCACAAAGTATACGTATAATAAGATACATCGGGTTCCACGAAAAGTTGTATAATAAATATTTGATGGCAAAATATAATGTAGATACAAGATATTCAAAGCGTATGCTCGCAATCGGGCACTATCGCGCGTAATGAAGCGAGCGTCGGTGTAGTGAAACCGCGCACCGTCTGCTCTCTACACCCAACACACCTGTTCCATCGATAACACGCCTCACCACAAGCTCCAAATAATATTTATACTAACACCACAATCACTAAAATCAAATATGTCGGTATTCATAATCATCACGCTTTTGCATATCCGCTAAAGTGTTGATAAATTTTAATAAATACAAATTAATATCGAACCATAGTGAATTATGTGGTGAGTAGCTTTAGCCCGTGGCTCTGATTGCGTTCATATAGATTGGAGCAATCTCTAGGAAGTAATACACTTTATTTAGACAAATAGAGTTCTTTCAAGCGATAATGGACGTATGTAGTCCGGTGAAGCTGTAAAGGCCAAAGAATTAAGGCCAATAGCGTAGTCAGTTCGAGAAAAAAAAAAGAAAAAAAAAATGATGGACGTCGTCGATGAACATAGATTCGGAGCTTTTAATGAAGTAAAACATTTTTTTTATATCAAAGGAGGCAAACGAACAGCTGGGTCACTTGATGTTAAGTGATCACCACCGTCCATAGACATTAGCAACACCAGGGGAGTCGCAAGTGCATTGTCAGCCTGTGTATGGGGGGAGGAAGGAAAGGAAGAGAGAAGGAGAGTTGGTCCTCCAGCGCTCTCACTGGGCGTACGAGACGCAACAATGCAAGCGATGTTACTTCACGTGGGTGTTTCTGTTTGTCGTGTGGCAGTCCGTTAGTGGTATCTGCCGCAAATTACGAACCCCTGCCCAACGCTGGGCGTTATAAAAGACGTCCGCGACACATTTTCACCGACCCTCCCGACGATATCACGTCAGCGAACGATCAGTACCAGCCTGTCCCTCGTAACAGAGCGTGCTCACGCCCACGCCCGCGTAACCACAGATCGCGCCGCCGCGGTCTGGGGGTTAACTTCGCTCCCGCACACCCGATTAGGCCTCCCACGGCAGCGGCTCAAGCCTAGGTTCGATCCCTCGGTAGGGAGCCCTTGAGTGCGTTGCTTGCGCGATACGGTGACACACCCATACATCACTGCTACAACACTACATGATCACCTCCACACACGTGCACGCCTACACGCTACACATTTTGGTGGAAGGGTTATTTTTGATAATTTTTTTTCTCTTATCGAACTGAAAAACTCTCAATTTTTCCGACAAAAATATATGGAGGAGTTGTTGAGGCGGATATGCTTGGTACTCATATACGTTTCAGCAGCTCAAACATATATGAATAGTTACCTAGGTTAGCTAAGATAGGTCGCGATTTTGCATGCAACGGGCAACAGCCAAGCCGAGGTGTGCCGTGCACCCTTGAGCTGGTTGCCAATATAAATCGGCTGAGTGCCTTAAGCGCTCTCCTTAGAAGTCCGGTGAAGCTGTTAAGACCTTGCCAGGTCAATAGCGTAGTCAGTTCGAAAAAAAAAAAACTGTTTGAGCATTTTTATATTTTTTATATGTGGATGGATCGCGGTACCGGGCTCGCGCAATCGTAACGCCTACAACGGACAGTTGGGCTCCTTGACCTGTCACGCGAACTTTGTGCTGCCGAATTTTATTGTTTTATTATGGTTTTGGCCTCCTATTTCAATAATAAACATTAAAAATAATAACTGTTTGTACGTGTATGTGACTGCGCATTGAAGAACACCATCGAGAACTATCTACTTCAGAGTTTTTGGCGGGATTTTAGTCTGTCATGTACTGGATTTTATATTTTATTCATAATCTTGTGTTATCTGACTATATATTGTGTAAATTTGGTGGTGTTTTACGTAATATCGTTAGTTTATTATACATAAGTGAAGTGAATGGAAAATAATAACACGGAGCATGAAATTCTGAGATGCCACAAAAACTCCCTGGAAGGTTCTAGCAAGGGATCCACCATCTTGTTAGAATATAGTTTCACACGATGCTTAATATTGGAATGATCACACGAAGTTTGTGATATTATTGACTACGTGAGAATGGCAGTAATAATCGGAAAGATTGATTGCCAAAAATAAAGTTAAAAAAAAACTATCTACAACAGCCTGGTTAGTGGTCTGCCTTATATGGGGAGTATGAAAATACCGAACTGAGGGGCAAACCAGGCCATCTCGGGTCCGTTACCTTTTTGCAAAACCAGTAACAAACAAACATACTCAGTTTCTTATAATATCTGTTAGTATGCCAAAAAAACGTGTATTTGAGATGAAATCTCAGTCAGAAATGAAGTTTCTTATCTTCTTGCTTCAAGTCTGAAGGTTGTTTCACATTTATATTTAGATTATTTATATTTGTATATTTTCGTTAAGTATTCCGTTTTTTTAATGTTCTGTATTTTTTTCGATTTAAAAAAGTATCCTAACAAATCAAATCAGAACGGTTTATTGAATATTTCAGGAAAAGTAATCTTTTTTTAAACAATAGATACGAAATAGTGAATTATAAATTATATAGATAATTCAAAATAAAAATAACAAGTTCTAATGAAATATCCACTCGTCCAATATTAAGGTTCTACACTTACAGATGTTTATAAGTTAGAAGGAGAGAGAAAATCACACGAAGGAGGAGAGACATAGGAACATAACATATTTTCCTTAGGTGACGATATCGACCACTTAAATACTGCAAACCGAGTGTATAAATTTTTTTCTTAAAGTCATTTTGACTGTAGTCTTAAACTACCAAAATTCATATAAGCCACTCGGCTGACCACAAAAGCCAGTATATAAATACTAGCCTCTGCCCGCGACTTCGTTCGCGTTCTCAAAACGAAAAAAACATTCCGATTTTGAAACATTTTTCATCTGTGCTCCGCTCGTATTGGTCTTAGCGTGATGATATATAGCCTTTAACCATTCTCGATGAATGAGCTATATAACACTGAAAGAATTATTCAAATCGGACCTGTAGTTCCTGAGATGACCCCCTACAACGTCACAACATCACAAACTCACAAACTTTACCTCTTTATAATATTAGTATAGATAATTCACCGACTCGGTAACATCAGTCACATACTCAAAGTACCAAAACCAAATAATTATCATAGTTATATCAGAGTACCTGGGAGATCGAGCCTAATTCGGTTTTTTAAAAAACATTTTTAAATTAAAATAGGCTGTTAGGTTTGCCTTATAAAATTACCGTTAAAAAAAAATATACAGGTATCTCTTCTGCTGTGACTCGGTTTCGAACTGGGGTTACACGGATTTTCAAAGCAACCGATTTCCATCTGAGCTAGTTTTGCTTTGACAGCGCCGGCGAAATTTACTTTTATATTCTAGCTATATTTTTTTATTGCTTAAAAACTCAGTTAAAAAAGTTCTCTATGAATAAAGTCTAGCTAGATCGATTTACCGTTCCCGAAACTATCTACATAATAAGTTTCACGGAAATAGATGACGCCGTTTCCGAGATCTTGAATATATACAAATATAAAATTATACAAGAATTGCTCGTTTAAAGGTATTAGATATTATTATAGATGTATACAGATATACATAAGTGGTAGAAGTGATGTACTCTGGTACATGATGCGACACGAGGCGACACATCCTACAACAATATATTCAATGGTACCCGCCCGTTATCGACCCCGTACACCGACTACACCTGTCTGCAAGATAACTCAAATAAGGCCTCACGTATTCCTACGTATCACAAAATAAATGATTGGTAATTTTTGTTATCGCTTAATTGAATTGTTTTTTTTTATGAAGTAACTTTTGCTGCATCGTGTTGAAATTTATAAAACACGTGTGATAAATAACACACTACAGAACCTTTTTGTCTAAAAAATGTAAATATAGTTATGCGTGAATAATGCCTGTTAATTAAAATACTATATTAAAAAAAATACAGATTGTTTCATTACAATTCTAGATTTGTAATTTAAATACAGATTATTTAAAGTAAAAAGATAAATATATCATATTAGTTTTACTGTAAATATTTTTTTAATGTTTATACTTATTTATTCAGTTATGTTTTTCAAAAAAATACATCTTTTTTTGTAAAGTTGTGTATGAAGTAATTTACTAATAAAATATATATCAATATTATATATAGAAAGGTTTTTTTACAGCATAAACTTGAAAAACACTTAACCGATTTTAAAAATCCTCTCAGCTATTGACAGCTGCTTTATTAGCGAGTAACATGGGTTGTATTTTACTTTCAAAATCTAGATTACTGCGAGTGAAACCGCGAGCAAAGCTAGTATTTAATAAAATTGGTTGTATAAGTTTTTTTTAATTGTTCTTTATGGTTAGTCTTAACAGAAAATGAATATGCTACTCCAAAATCTTGAGTTGTAGATAAGTGGTAGACGTGTAGACAGCCTACGGCGGCGTAGCAAACGCTAGCGTTACTCAACATATGTCGTAGCACACCGTAGCGACGTGTCGCGTCCTCCTCAAAGGGATAAATGCCTTATACGTTGTGTCAACGTTTTGTCAAACATCTCATCAACATGTAGATAACAGAAATGCGATGTGTCTCTTTTAAATTAATTTAATATAATAATAATAATTCAAGTTAAACGATATATTTGTTATACATTATTTTATATTTTGTGTTAAAAGCAACACGTATTTCAAAGTAATTTGTTCGGCAAGATAATGTTTTGCAGATGTTTGCAATTGTTACAATGTTTTTTTTTTCCTTATTTTGTTACAGTTTAAGCAAAATAATATTTATCATGAAAAAATCTAAAAAAACATGATTTCCTAAAAAAGGAAATTATATCGCCTTGAGTTACGGGCGAGCTTTAATAATAAAAAAAATCTTATCGCGTTTTTACATTAAAATGAAAATTTTAGGTGGCGTCGAAAAATACTTTTTTTAACGACTAGTATTTTAAATATCTTTACGTAACGTAATACCATAAATGTAATTCGATTCTCAAAAATAAAGCCAAGCAAACAATCATGTATCTAATTTTGACCAATTCAAATTGTATTTCATTTGTGCTTAGTAAGCTTTTGTAATAATCCGTCCTCCGTTATGCCACTCGTATCTGTCCAGCGTCCTCTCAATGTGTATTATATTCACTACTGAATATTATCTTTGCTTTTATTTATAAACACATATCAATAAAATAAAAAAGTCTATTGTCTGTCCATGCTAATGCACAATATATAACGATTTTCAAAAGAATAGTGAATAGGTTTTTAATAAGCGAACGCATTATATTCTCAGCTTTGTCCTCACTTTTCATCAAATCTGACAGTGGCCAAGAGACACCAAGCATTATAAAAAAGGCTACATACCATAACACTTTGTGACAGAGTCTAAGGAGTATTAACACCTGTATTAGTGAAAAACCATAGAGATTTAAGCGCCATACAAACGAAAATAGACCTTATGATGCAAAGGTTAGCAAACAGTTTGGCAGTATAAGGTTTAAAAAAATACTGGATTTATTACAAGATTTGAATAATTATAAATGATGTAATGTATAATTCCAATTATTATGCAAAATATATTATTACATTATTATTTCATTTTTAATAACTATTTTTTGTACTAAACCACGAAATGTCCAACTTAGCTATTGTATTTATACTTTTAGGTTAGAAAAAATATTTTACATTAAATACTGAACTAAATATACATTAAACTACTACAATATGAATATATCAAATTAAATATTGAATAATTTAGACAAATGAATATGATAACAATAGTTTTCAGCCAATTAACTTTACTATTATTCTTTCTCCTTATTTCATATAAAACTTATTTCAAGAAAATATACAATATTTTATCGATCATAAGAAAAAAAAAACGAAATATATTTTAAATTAGATATAATTTTCATGAAAATAATATCAAATACATGATAATATAAAAATAATATATAACCTGAATATAATTAAATATATTATTGTGACCATAGATTTATAGACTCATATGGTATATGTACTAAATGTCTTTGCCGATGGAGGGAAATTTAAAATTTTTTAAAAAAGCGCGCTGGGACCAATCTGTCCCAAAGCTAGTATCCAGGTTTATTCCTTACACTTCCATTATATTTGTAATTCTATTCAAATGATAAATCAGAAAGTTTGTAAGGATGGAGATATGTTTGTTGTTCTTTTACGAATAATGAATTTTGGTGAAATTTTACAGTGACATCGCTTATATACCAACATATCAACAGACAGGCTATAGTTTCAATTTTAACTTTTTTTTAAAAACAAATATGATGTTTAAATTGAGCAAAATATAATAATAGGTATCAATTAAGTTACAATCTACCATCAGAGTTATCTAAAAGTGCCTTGTATAAACCGTTTCATGAAAATAATGTATGATGTAAAACTCAGACTACGTCGCGGGTGACCGCTGGTTAACTCATATCTCTTTCATTGTGATAGTACAAATTATTACAGAAATAAAAATGCATTTCTCATTCTACTGTTATTAGATACTAGTATTTGGCCGCGATTCGGGAACTCACTATATTTGTATGAATAATTTCATTAAAACCGATTTGGTAGTTAATAAGTGAAAGCGTAACAAACAAACTCACGTTCGCATTTATATTATTAGTTAAGATACTATATTAAAATAAAACGTTAAAATTAAAGAGACCAATGACAGTTTATCTCTCTTTGAAAACTTTCAAACAAAGCCGACCAAAACATCGACAGTAATAACCGTCACCTCATCGTGAAAAACAAAGATGGAGTCACACCCCACCGGTAGGCCGGGGGACGAGCGACCCCCCGGCGACCCCTCAACGACCCCCGGGACCCGGCGCTGTGCGGTGCCGACGGAATTATGTTATTCTTAATTTAATTTCATTAGGCTTGAGATTGCGATGGTTTGAGCAGTAATTTAATAACCCCATTTAAACTGCCTTTATAATTGTTGGCGAATTGACGTTTCAGATTCATTTATTTTACTCTTTATTACGGAAGCTGGTTTTATCAACGATTTGTTTTATTTATTTAATAGATATCTGTCGTTGCATTTCAAAATTAGTTAAATCCAATTATCTATAGCCTTTCTTATTATTTTACGTTATTTTTCAAGATCCTCAAATTTTGTACGTGTAAAATATGGAGAGAATAAAAAAAACTTTATGAACGGCAAAATTTGAACTATATTCTCGATGTAGAAAAACTGGAAAATAAAAAAAATTAAATATGTCATATGAAATATTAAAATTGGCTTTAACGGAGTTTTCGGCGGAATTTCAGTCTGTCATGTGGTGGATTTTATATTTTATTCATAATCTTGTATTAATTGACTCTAAATTGTGTAAAGTAGGTGGTGTTTTATGTAATATGGTTAGTTTATTATGCATAAGTGAGGTGAATGAAAAATAATACCAGGAACCATGATTTCTGAGATGCTACAAAAATTCCCATGAAAGTTGTAACAAGAGCACCACCATCTTGGTATAACTGCACGACACTTTACTGCGTGTTCTTGTCGAAGGATCTGATTCGCAGCGCGTATGCCTCTATATTAACTTGAACATAGAATAAAACTCTCTACAGAATATACAAGAACCACATACCTATATTGACAACTTCAGAATTGGCAGTATGGATTAATTCCTTCGCCTGTCCTATTGAACGAATATTATTACTACTTGGATTTAGCTGATTTTGAAATGTAACGATACATATCATAACGAGATAGTATTGTTTTCTGGGTGTAAAAGTGTAAAAAATGAATAAACTCATAATGGAATATATATTATAGTTAGGATGATGATTAGTATATTTTGATGGTAATCAATTACTTTGCTACTATGAACAGTATTATTTCGTTTCTAAAGTTTGTAGTGTAATGTTAGATAACCTAATGTGCCTTAATAGAAATGTTATTCGCATATAAACTCAAAGTGTGTGAATGGATGGGTGTATTTCACGCAAAATTTCACGCAAAAATATATGAAATTGTAATACTAATGAGTTTACAGTAATATAAGAAGATACGTGATATTATTTATGAAGAATTTCTTTAAATTAACCAAAGTATTATGACAAGCTTCAAATAAGTTTGTAACAATTATACCATGTGTGAACTATTTCGACGTACGCTGGATAAACTGTCATAGTTACAAAAGTATAATATGATTATAGTACCCAGCTTTTTATTTGATACAGTAGAAAGAGGAATGAGTATGTGATCATCCTGCTTCGGTTTTGTATAGCGTTTTTTCTATCGTACAGCGAAATGACTTCGCCAGACAAAGACAACGTTATATGAAACCGAACTTTGCCAACTATCTCGGTCTTCTCCACGACGTATCAAATCAAATGCCCAGTAACTGTATCGTATTGTCATTTATAATGATATAAATGCAGATGAAGATGCGAGTGGCCGTTAGTATTAGATAAATAATGAACTAAATTATAATGGACCTACATAAGGGAACGGTAGAGTGCAATGCGGTCACACAGGCGTTTTATAGTGAGACATATTTTTTTAATTACTGCCCTCCCCTTTAGGCGGGCGTATCGAGGGCGGGGGGAGGTGGTCCGAGCGGCGGCATATGTTCCGGGAAATTAAAATTCCGGTAACAAGGGATGCAGTTTCGATTGTGAACGTGTGGCTCGCGTTATGAGACGCTCACGGAAGTTGTGGAATGTGAATAGTTTCACGTAGGCTGTTTTTGGAGTCCACGTGAATTTTTTTACGTATATTTTTTTATTTATATGCTATAAAATATACTATTATTAATAAAGTTTTATACATAATAAGAAGCTTTTAAATAAGTAATTTTTTTTAAATTATCTATATGAATAAAATACGTGTGTCACTCGGGGACTGCCGCGGTAAAGCTATTGCATAGCATTTTTTATTGACTTATGCAATTATAACTATTTTTTTATTTTTTATGCAGTATTTTTTTCCTTTGTTTTTTTTTCTTTGATATTAATTGAAGTTACACTTTTTGAGCGTGCTGACCGACACGAAAACAATTTTTTTTCTTTTATTAAATAAATGAGAAGTTAATATTGTTCAAAATATTTTTATTATCCTACAATACATGTAGGTTATTCAGGAAAACACTTTGTACACAAATTATACGAGTACAGATATTCACTGTTGTACATAGATGATAAATACCTATACACCAGTATACTTTCTCACAAACAGCTGATCACGTATTCGTCCGATTTCGGAGACCCGATTAGGCCTCCCACGGCAGCGGCTCAAGCCTAGGTTCGATCCCTCGGTAGGGAGCCCTTGAGTGCGTTGCTTGCGCGATACGGTGACACACAAATATACATTACCGCTACAACACTGCACGATCACCCCCCCACACGTGCACGCCTACACGCTTAAACATGAAAGTGGAAGGGTTTACTTTTTTTTCCCTTATCGAACTGAAAAACTCAGTTTTCCGATAACAAATATATGGAGGAGTTGTTGAGACGTGTATGCTTGGTACACATATACGTTTCAACAACTCATACATATATGAATAGTTAGCTAGGTTAGCTAAGATAGGTCGCGATTTTGCATGCAACAGGCAACAGCCAAGCCGAGGTGTGCCGTGCACCCTTGAGCTGGTTGCCAACATAAAATCGGCTGAGTGTCTTAAGCGCTCGCCTTAGTAGTCCGGTGAAGCTGTTAAGACCTTGCTTGCTGCTCGAAAAAAAAAAAAAACGATTTCGGAGCAGCTCGTCTCGATCCGTGCGAGCTTTGTACAGTCGTACCATATATACGTTAAGCGAACGCTCGGCCGAGCTATATGGTAGGCAGAGTGGGGGGTGTTAGGTTTTTTCGTTACGAAATTTTTGGATTCGGTCTCCACGCTCAAGGCCCGCGATAGAAGCTATGCAATAGCTTAAAAATTTAATGGAATAAATGGGTACACGCTTATGGCTATGAGAACAATAACTCGAATAAGATTTCAATCGAAAAAAATCCGGGTAACTGATGAATTTGAAAAAAAAATAATTTCATTTACTATGGGTTATTTGTGTGTATTCAAGTACATAACTCACAACTCGAAAGATGGTTGATAATTTCAATCCGGTGAATCTGTTAAGGCCTTGCTAGATAAATAGCGTAGTCAGTTCGAGAAAAAAAAATCGATAGATGAACAGACATGTATATTTATTTGTTTTATCCATTATTGTCCTGGAAAGAGGATTTGAGGACTCAATATCAGACGAGATTGTACTTACATTCTAAAACTCAAAGTATTAAAAAAACTTCTTATAGTGAGCTAAAATAAAGTTAAATCGGAACATAACCGTCGTCCTCTCACAAACTAACTAATATTTTCCAAACGAAACGGTTATAGTTATGAAATGTTTTTTTTTAATATTTAGTTATTTTATATTCTATCATCAGCTTATAAAAGACCCACTGAAGGGCCATAGCCCTCTTCCCGAAGGAAATAAAGTCATAATCATCACCCCAGATCACAACATATTGGCGATTTTAAACTCTGAGAAATCCACAGTTCTATGTTTTCTCACGTATACTGATATAACAAGAATATTTCTCAGGTCCGAGTTTCCTCACGACGTTTTCCTTTATCGTCAGCTGATAGTGTTACTAATTTAGATTAGAGGTCCGTTCCCTCGGCGTGGAGCTCTTGAGTGCGCTGCTCGCGCGACACAGTGACGCAAAATCTTACATCACTGCAACAACATTACACATATCACCCCCACGCACGTGTACGCATACACGCTTACACACGAAAGTGAAAGAGTTTTCTTTCTTTCCCTTATCGAACTGAAATGGTTTGGAAAATTATCCGATACGAAATATATATAAGAGTTGTTGAAGTATGTACGCTTGGTACACATATATGCTCCAACAACTCATATATGTATGAATAGTTAGCTTAGGTCAGCTCAGATAGGTGCCGTGCACCCCTGAGCTAGTTGCCCATATATAATCGGGTGAGTGCCGCAAGCGCTCAACTTAGTAGTCCGTTGAAGCTGTTAAGACCTTGCTGGGTCAATAAGGTAGTCAGTTCGAAATAAAAAAAATAATAATTTAGTAAATGTATGCAAATTCCGAAAAATTCGTTGACACATGCGTTCAAACCTGCTGATATCGTATTGATACTCCACCGGTTTAAACAATAGACCACCACAGCTATCATATACATTATATCTGTCAAAGTTTTATATAATGTTTGTATAACGATATTTCATCTTCTCTATGGTAAGGCATGATTTGAGTTTCTGCCAGTTCAATAACTGTAAATTAGTTAAGTTCATGAATATGTTAACCTTTTATAATTTGCGACGCTTATAATTACGCGAGATATTTCCACCTTCATATCAAACGTGGTAAAAAAACTGACCCTTGAATTTGTTGGAAACTTACGTGACAGTATGGCGTTCACGTTTCAATCTGATATACTATTGAAATCACTCGCGCAATATAATGGCGTAAAGTTCAACTACATTTACATAGAACATGGTATAAAAAATTGAAAGTGGATCGATTAAAAATAAAAGTACTAAACAATTAATTTAGGTTTCATGTAACACTGTAACAAGATTATTAAGAAAAATATTTTATTTAAAGAATAAATTAAGTGGGACACTTGAGCCTTTTGTAGTCTTTAAGAAAAACAAGACAAAAACAGGTTAATATAAATAAATTTCATGATTGAATAATGCAAAATGTGGAAGGATAACTTTTGTAGGTAATAATAAGAAAATCTTCTGCAATACTTTATTATTTTTTTAAATATGAGTAAAAAACCAAAATGTGGGTCAAGTGAAGTAAGTTTGAAATTTATTAACATAATATCAATCTGATTGATAATATTCATAACGTAGATCCGTCCATCATTAAGGGTTATAGCGTTTGCGAAAAAAAAATTTATTTACTACAAACACTACAACTAAAAAAAGACACCTATTTAATAGAACGGTCTCTCACCAACTAGTTTATGAGTGTCCTAACTCCCTTCTAACAATATGCTGTAGTAAACCGCATTTTATGCTAAGTGTTAATGAAATCTTTGTAGAAATATGATTGTTTTCTTAATAGAATTTATTAGTCTGTGTATTTTCACGGGTATTGACGTTTTTAACTGGCTTTATTTTGCATACACGATCCTTTTTCTTCGATGCATACCTCAACCGTTGCACTCTCAGCAGGTTTATAACGCTTCTGTTTATGTGCCACCGTATTATCGCCATTCACCATTGGCACTATATTGGATGCGTTTAGTCGCATATCTCTGGTTTTTACAAAGTCTACGTATTTATTAATGACAATATTGTATTATCTCCTTGTTCAGTATATTTTTGCAGTTGATTTCAAAGTAACGTGCCTCAATATTTTACAAACACAGTGCATTCAGTTTATCAGAGGTTACATCGCCTTTCAGATATCCACAGTAACAAATGTTTTATTCCCAGACTCAACATTTACTGAATGGTAGAATGTTAAAGATTAATTTGATTTTATATTAAGCCTTACATTTGTAAATCTTAAGATTAACAAGTAAAATTTAGGATATTTAGTTGTAACTGTATTATCTACTATTGACTGTCAGGTATCAGGTGTCCACAAGTATATTTATTATTATTGGCTGTTTGTTTTGGCTGAATGATTTGAAAGACGACTGATGATTAAACATTAGGCATTCGCACTCGAATCAGCGAATTATTCATATGTAGAGATAGTTCGTAATTATATTCAGTATGGCATACTCAATTGTTCCTAATGGATTGATCTATTAAACCATAAAATACGTTGAATGACGTCGTACTTTTATAGTGGTGTATTCTCATCTTCACCCCGATATATGATTATTAAGATATTTGAAAAAAAAAAGCAATTAACTATATCATTTTATACGGTTACGCTTAATTTTATTTCCGTCGCAACAAAACCACTGTTTTTATTTCAAATTGTATAACGAAGGGTTAGCGTTGTCCAATAACCATATCATTACAAACACAGATAACATAACAAGTTTATTATGAAAACATAATAAATATTTGTATTAAAAATATAATATAAACGTAATATAAATTGTCTTGATGCAATTACAGCTGATAGTACATCGTCGACACGGGATTATTGTTCATTACTTGATCACTTATCATTCTGATAACAATGTTTATTATTGATAACGGTTAATAAGTAATGTGTATTCGTTGGATAATACCGTTTTATTAAAATCTCCGTCGGTCCGTGACTAAACACTCACTATACAGCGCTCTTATTAACTTTCGTTACACAGTTCCATATTTTAACTAAGCTGTATATACTTTTTGTTATTCTTCATACGATGTAGCTGAAATATTCGCCAGTGTCAACCGTTTTATTTTTATTGGAGAATTAACTTAAATTTAACTCAATACCGTTCCTATTCGAGTTAGCCAAGTAAATTCAAGTATGCATAACATGGTCAAAATGTATTATAGAGTACTGGCAAGTTCATATATTTTTTTATAAATGAAGTGTTAAGTTAATTCGATATTAACATACTGTATTGTTATATATAAACCGAAACTTTATAACGTTACATTTCAACAAGTTAACAGAATATACAAAGATAAAAACAATAAAATCTTATATTGAGTTAGAAATAAATACAATTAAGGATTTAAAGTATCGTCACAAGAATAAATCTGTGATTCCCAATTTGATCTATAGCAATCTCCAGGAGTAAACAAAAACAAACAAAGTGGTCAAAATCAAAAATACTTTATACAATTTTGGGGGCATCTGACATACTTTAATAATATGCTTAAATTCTGTTTGTTTGTTTAGCCACGTAAAAGGATAAATATGGACTTAATTTACAGGTTAATTTAAGTTTCAATACCAAATAAGATCTAGTGACTCTATCACAGTATTTACCTATAGGCGAAAATATGATAGATGTGTCTTAAAAAACGTGTACAAGAATGAATCAGCCATTTAGGAGCATTACAAGGCTTATCACATCAGATAAGTCTATCACTTGACATGTAGGCCTTCTCTAGCGATTTTTATTTCGTTCTATCTTCTGCTTCTCTTCGTGAAACCATAATCTCATATGATGTTAGATTATGATGCGGTCGAACATGGTAAACACTCTAAATCAAGAGAGGTCTAGCTCTCAAGTGCAGCTTCCAGAACATACAAACAAGTGCCTGGCGAAAGATTTACAACTTAAGGATGGTAGCTCGTCCAGCGAGCTTGGAAAAACTTTCGCCATGCAAAATATCATACACCAGCTGATGCTTAAACTCGATACGCCTGATGGTGAAATATTAAATAGTTGAGATTACATGTTGTAGTACCCGTTTTATGAATCCTAAATGCACACTTGAAGTACAATCATTGTATAGAAAGAAATACTCATTGTGATAGAAAAAAATGTATAGAAAAAAATCCTTAAACATAAAAAATAAGCAAATGACATGAGACTCAGCGTACTGCAGTCTGTAAAAATCACCCCTGGTTTCCAATCAGACTTCATATTTCCTGGCATGAGTGCAAGGTTAAATCACTTATTACGCGCTCAAAAGTCGTAAGCATTAAAACAAAATATCTACACCATGTTCATAATAACTAAATTCTTAATATAAGTAAGACACCTAGATAAATATAATAATGATAAAAAAAAAATGTTGCCAAATGAAGCTATAATCATGTAGATTAAGTTATCAAATCTATTAATGGAAATATAATAATTATCACTCTATTCCAAGCAGACTGGTTTCATTAAAGCCGTTCATGAAAAATAAGTTACATCGAGAAGAGAAATATAAAAATAAAACATTTAATATAATAGCGCAAATTAATCGATTTTGATACCGATAACAAGAATCGATATCTCGGCAACATCAATTGATATAATCCAACACTTGAGATAGTGACGCGACGCGTACTCCAAGCCAGTTAATTGGGTTTCATAGTTTGTACTCGTGTATATGCTTGCGTGATGGATTTTTGCTAACAGAGAGATGTGCAGTCGACCTGAGTTTCATCGGAATCCGCAGGTATGTATTTAATACATACGATTATGTATTATGTATCTAATTGAGATCGACACGATTGATTACGACAGCTAGTGGGTTAATGTTTTTTTAATTTTTAATCACAATTAATAGTAACAAAACACCGCTACATTGGGAAACACTTAGATGTGGTGATAAAGCTGCACCGTTTTCTATTATAGTAACTATGGTTATATAAACTTTAATAGTTGATAATTAAATCAAACCTAAAATACTTACAGCTTCAACCCCTTTATGTAAAAGACTCAATAGGTATTTTTATAAACGAGTATTGAACGTAGTTACGTAGAGATAACATATAACCATAGACGATGTTGGTGATAATATCTAGTGCTCTATCAATTCTTTATAAGTTATCGATCTATAAGTTTTTTATAATCTACAATAATATTACAAATATGCAAGAATGGATGTTGCTACTTTTTTTAGTAAGCTTCTAACGCATTGCAATGACACTAAGGCATAAATAGAACATAGGATATTTTTCTAACAACGATATAGAAATAAAAATATCCCCAGCGTAACAAGTGCCCACTAATCTGTGTATCTTATAAAGTCAGATGGAAGGCCAAAGACTATGGCGTAAATTAATGGAATTGTTACCCATACAAAACGGTAATTTTATCCATATCGATTAACGGCCCTCGTATATATTTATACCGAAAGTTCCAATCTAGACACTCGTATTAATAGATCGCATTTTGAAGCCAGCAAGTTTGTATCGAAACACCTTTTAGATTATACATTATTGTATTTATGACCTCTGTCGACATCTTCTCGTCTTCCGAATTTGCTGTTCTTCCAACTTCACTCATAATCGGGTAAAGTAACATATAAAAACTTTTACCATAATTTTTTTATTAGAAAAATTATTCATAGTGATTTTATCAAGATCATACGAAATTTAATACATCATCATCATCATACAAATACGAGTAGTAGTATTGACGAGCACCAATAGGCCCCGTTAGTCGAACACTTGAGTCACAAATTTCAGGTACTGCAGCGGAATAGTCACCCTGGAGTACCATAAACCATCACCTAGGCGGGGAATCTATGGCGACAGGAATTTCATTTCATGTTGACCATGATTTAAACACATATATCTATTTTTTGAGGTGATACCTAAAATATTCTAATATATGCCCTTAAAAGACATTTGATTATGATTGAAAATCGTTAAATTTACTATTTTTATATGTTTAGTAAACATAATATATAACACGATTTAATAAAACGAATCACAGTGCTTGATTTTCCACAACATTCATCTTAATGTAGTTAATAATCTATTAGTAAATACTCAACATTGACTAATTTTATGAAAAATATTCTTATCCAATTGCGTATAACTCAGTTATGCTTGATTTCACGTACAATTATTGTCGTTTTCATTAGGTTTTTTTTTTATATCATGTAGGAGGCAAACGAACATGCGGGTCACCTGTTGTTAAGCGATCACCGCCGTCCATACACACTAGCAACCCCACAGGAGTCGCAAATGCGTTGCCAGCCTATATTTGGGGGAATTGAGAGAAAGGGGGAGGGGTTTAGAGGAGAGGGGAAGTAAAGGAAAGGAAAGGGGGAGGGAGGAAGAGCCTTCGGCGCTCTTACTGACCGAACGAAACGAAACGCAACAATGCAAGCACTGTTACTTCACGTCGGTTTTCTATGACCTCCCCGGACGAGCCGAGCTATTTTTGCTGAAACCAGTTATAGTTTCAGCGTGGCTTTACCACCGACAAAAACCTAAGTGACTGCATTGGAAATGTTACTTCCACAAAATCTAACATAGATCCTGTATAGAGTGCGACGGTTTTTCATGCCTGGCCAACTAATAAGCTAGAACAAAGATGGGTTTGGCCAAAAATTAATCCTGTTGTCGGACTAGTTGGGAGAAACTTACTTTTCCTCACTATCGACCCACTCATAAGCTGAAATGCCTGTGTGTCCAATCTGCCGGAGTCCGAGGATCTTAGTTTTATCATTTAAGCCACGAGAAAAATTCTTCTATAAAAATCTTCTATTTAGTGTTACATAAAATATTTTTTGATATTGTTATTTGTGTAAGTTATATCGATGCTGTAAATCGTTGTAGGTTTTCGTTCTTGTATGTTGCACGCACTGCCATGGACGGTCTAATTTGTGCCTACCATCATCTACCACCTTCAGTAAACAAATATTACACCATTGCGACATTTCCAAAGGAGTAGGCAATGTTAATATATTTAACGAATGAATATTTTATTGTACTTTTTGGTACATATATTGGAGAACTTTTACCAATAGCAAAAGTTCAACCTATACATGGATATAAAACAAAAGAACATTAAAATATAAATATACGGTATATTAGTGGTATATAAATAAATAGTATATAAAATAAGTAGACCGTGAGAATAAATGCACAAATTTACCTATTATATTCAGTTAATAAAGTTACAAGTGGCTAGAATTGACCTTTATGTATATTTAAAACGATCAAGCTGCAAAACCTGAGTTATTTTTGAATAGAACACATACTATATGTCACTATATGAGTGTCGTTTCATTTACATAAACATAAAGCAATATTCTATATAAATTATATAGCATGATCTTTAATCTATAAAACTATATTAAAAAATCTATAAACAATAGCGAAAAGTTCATATAATAAAACGCAATGGTATTTACACATATTAGATAAATCCTATACATACATATAAAAATAAATGTGTGTGTTTATATATGTGATTGATAAAATCTGAAAACTTTAGACCAATCAGCATTACTTTCTTCATTCTTATACATTTTACTATAACTGTGCACAAGATGACGTTCTAGTGCATTAACTTCTACAAAGTTCAACCGATCTTCGTGAAAATTGATTTTACCCATTTATATAAATATAAATTAACACAGATGCCTTATAAGAGCAACAAATAAAGAAACTGTATGCCTGCGAAGCCACGATCAAATTTAGTAAAGAACATAACCGATGGTTTCAAAAAAGTATACAAACGTTATGAGATATGTCTGATTTTATTTCAGAATTAATTTGTAAATGATATAAAATAATTTTGTAGAAACCATCAAGCATGGTGGGTTATAGTGGTGGAGTGGCTTGGACCAGTGGAATGTCACTTCAATATCCGTAGGTTCGAACCCCGGCATGTACCAACGATTTTTTCGCAATTTGCGTACATTCACTAATTTAAATTGGCAACTGCATCGGCTGACGGGGAACGAAAACATTGCGAGGAAACTTGAACTTGAGAAATTTTCTTGTACTATCACAAGACTTGAGAAAACTGATTCATGGATTTTTCTGTATTTGATTGAAATTGCGAATACGTCGTGAGCTGGTGTGGTGAATATGCCCATACCTTCGTTCGGGAAGAGGTCAATGAACCTGCAACCGGGTTTCTTAAAAGCTGATGAAGATAATGGAGATTGAGTCATCAATCTTATTTTAGGATTAAATTAATTTGGATAATAAAAAATAATAATTTTGTAGTAACAATAAAACATATTTTTTTGTTCAGAAAATTTTCTCCTGTGCTTTCCTGAACAGTTTCATTTCAACCCCTTCAAGTGAAAGGCTCAATAAATATTTATATAAACGACTATTGAACGTAGTTTGTACGTGTAACATGCCGTATCGCACCGTAATCGAGCCGCAAACGATCGTTACGTAGGCTATAACTCGACTCGGGGAAGGCTCCGACGGCGCGATTCCGCCGGAAGTCGACCCGACGGGATATCGGTCTTACACTGAACAGAAACTAATAAATTTCTTTTCTTAAGATGTTATTTACTGTTATATTAGAATATTTTCTAAGAAACCTTAAATATTAAATATTAACAATAGCTTGCTGCATATCTTAAATCAATTTTTTCACTACCAAGTTTTATATTGTACTCATTGAAGTAACATCCAAATAAATCATTTTTACTCATATTTAGATACATAGAATGAAAAATTAGCATTAATGAACATCCACTGCTACCAACAATACGAAAAAGTAAATTCTATAAAGAAACTTTGTAAAGAAGTATAATTATATGTTTTCCTACATGCTATGTAGTAAAATAAATATAAGGTAGAAATTTAGATTATCCCATAAATAATTAATTTCCACATTAACACGGAGTATCATTTGCAAGTTCATACATTAATACATTTATTAATGAATAATTATTAATTTTTAATATTATCAAAAACCTACTTTAAAATAATTGCAACTAATAATATTTTTACTTAGATATCTAACTTTAAAAGTATTATAATAGCGCGTTGAAATCTTTTATATGAAACTGTAGAAAATTGTTTTACATGTTACAAGGTTTTGATGATTATGATATAAGTGCACCAGTATTACATAAGAATAGTGACCATTTTTTAGATCTATTAAGACAAAGTTACAGTGATTTTAGATATTTATTTATGTTATTCAACATCTGTTTAATTATATCTAAGATCAACCTGGTTTTTACCAACAACATCTTCAATGCATAAAAACGTATGATTGTATGTAGTTTCAATCTCCCTACATTGAAAACATGACAGTTTTATTACTTCAATTAATTTAAAGAAAATCATCTTCTTCTTTGTACAGGGTATATTGTAATTAATTCATTATATAAATTTCGTTGTTTAACACTTTTCAGTTATTCTTTTGGCACCAGTAACTACAATAAGAAACCATCATACAAATAAAAACTGTCCTGTAAGTCCTTACTAGTAATTCCTGTAATTCAAATGCCTTAGTATTGTGAAAAATGAATACCGAAGGCTCTATTAAGCATGGAAATAAATCTAATGAGATATTCCTGAGTATGTTAATAACAATAGTAAAGAAAAATTTTATGTCTGTGAAATGAACTTACTGGATTGTAATCGATCCCGCCAGGCCATAGGGTTTGATACGAGGCCCTGGAATCCTGGCCAATATAGTGGCTTATGTTGTAGGTAATGCGCCATACCCGCCGCTGCAGCCGCGAGCGACAATCTCGGGGTTAACAGCCCGGCACCAACATTAGTCCCGACGGCCGGCCGGGATAGTATGTGGTCGATTCCGTGAGGGTTGGGTGCCGGAGGAGGTGCCTCCGCCAGCGAACTCAAAGCGGCAAGCGGCGCTCCGAAACCATTCTCCAAAGCGATTCTCGAGAGCGGCGGCGAACCACGCAGTTCCGACATTATCAAATCACAACACCCCGTATATACAAAAGTCAAAACATTTATCTCACACGGACATAATAACTTCGGACGAGCGGCCGCTCCCGCGACACGACACCAAATGAAAAGCTTCGTAAGCGTTGCTTTTGAGCGCAAACAAAAAAAAGCTGTAGAATAGAGCGAGCCGCGCGCCGCCCAGTCAATCTAAACCTTATATCTGTGACACCGCCCCTTTACAAACGTTACAGTCGAAGCATATCTATCTCACTCTGAACCGAGGTAGAGCGATAAGGATAGGAGATGTGTGGTGTTAACACGAGAGCGTAGATTTAACGAATCGCTATTTAATGGCGCTTCTTGTCTCTTTATAATTAAGTCGGGTGCAGTTTTTGCGGTGCTCTTGCCCCCCCCCCCCCCCTCGCCCCCCGCGTCGCACCGTCCGCCTCTTTCCGCCAGGTCGCAATTGTGCTTAACTATTGTGTACGGAATAATAAAACAACGTGGCCGAACGGATGTCTACGAATTTGTTGACTTTCACGACACTTTATTAAATCCAATAATAATAATTGAACGAAAAGAAAGAATCAATAATATACAAAAACCATATCCTTGAAATGTTTTTTTATAATCAAATTAATTAACATACTTTTATTTTTTGTAAATTAATTATTATACGATAGAAGTATTATTAACATAAACATAAAAAATTCAAGTTTAAAATAAAGCTAGCCTTCGCTCGCGACTTCGTTCACGTGGAATAGTTGGGCTAGCAGAACGGAAGCTCTCAAAAGGAAAAATAACCCAATTTTTAAACATTTTTCATTGGTGATCCGCTCCTTTTGGTTTTAGCATGATGGCATATAGCCTATACCTATCCTGGATAAATGAGCTATATAACATTGGAAGGATTTTTTAAATCGGACCAGTAGTTCCTGAGATTACTCCCTACAACGTCACAAACTTTACTTCTTTATAATTTTAATATAGATTTAAAAAATTACTAGATAGGTATTTGTAATAACATTTGAATTAAATATTCTCTATACGCATATTGTTTTTATTATTTTCATTAAGAAATTAATTAATTTCTAAACTATTGAAAAAAATCGTTATATGAATAATATATATTAAGAGTAGAAAGTATTCCTAAAATCATAAAGCTCCTATAATCGTACAAAGTTAAAATAACCCGTAAATATATCTCAAAGCATTCCCCATTCCGCTGAGTAAGTGAAGCACAATAGTCCGGAAGGACCGAGTCGTTTGTCGTTACATAATTTATGTGACAAATATTTTATTAATTGACATTGCCATGTGAATGGCACTCGATGCGCCGAGGAAATAAAACACCCATAGAATTAACTGCTACATCTGCCGGTGGGGCCCAAAAGATGCTGTTAAACGATCCAAATTTTATTGTTTGCCTCGTTTATGGATAATCAGTTTTATTTATTCATTCCTTCTTATTATTCAATTTAATACACAATTTAACAATAAATTTCCAAATGTTTATAAATAATTTATTTAATTGATTGTAATACATTGATACGATTAATCAAAATCACTGCCAATCATCTACATATAGATAAGCATAGGTGAGTCTTAAGAATATCTTCCTTTTCTGTTTCGCCATCCTCTGCCTTTACTTTTATCTGTATAGGAAATATTGATGAGTTTTGTGTTATCAATAATTTTTTACCAATAGTTTATTCTCTTCATTAATATTGAAATTTCATAAAATGATGAACTATAGTCGAATTTCAGATGTCATTACATGCCAATTGTCTCACTTGATTACGACTACCATACACCAGATATAACACCTGCCATAGTGGGACACTTAGGCATTTTATGTTATAAGATCCTACGGCATACCTATATCCAGTGATCAAGAGGGTGGTAGTAATCTACAATTGATTTGAGCATTTTGAGCACAGCTACACTTTAATCCATTATAGTTATTTTTAATTGTATAGCTAAATAGAGTACCCATCTTTTATTATCGTCCATCGATTGATTGTACTCTGTCTCCGCGAGGTTGAATTTTCGTGGAACAGTGTGGTACCCAATTATTAGTTAAGTTTGTAGCATCGCCCGGGGAAAACGCGCAGAGGAATCAGACGTACATTTTCTACGAACGCGAGTAGCTCCAACCAACGAATTGATAAGTGACTCCCTTTTTCGTTAGTTGAGGTTCGGGGTTAGTCAAAGCATAGCTAGTTACCAAACTAATAGTAACTATCAACAGATTAAATTCCTTTTGGTAGTCTTCGATGCTTTTGGATTGAACTTTACTGTACCATAAAGCATCTTGTTGTCATCTGAGCTTAACTTGTCCTTGGAACTCGTGTTTCTGTAGGAAGCAAGCAACTTGATTGAGCTTAATGTCAACAAAATACAGGTTTGCATGTTGCTTGTAAAAATTCATGTTTTCTCCTCTCCTCGCTCTCGAGAATGATTTGATAGGTATCCAAGAGATGGATATTTACTGCGACATTAACCTTTTTTTTATATCATAGAAGGCAATCAAACTGGTGGGTCACCAGATATTAAGTGATCACCACCGTCCATAGACACTAGCAAAATCAAGGGAGTCGAAAGTGCGTTGCCAACCTGTATATAGGTGAGGGAGAGGGGAAGTAAGGGAAATGAAAGGGGGAGGGAGGAAGAGCCTTCGACGCTCTTACTGACCGAACGAAACGCAACAATGCAAGCACTGTTACTTCACGTCGGTTTTCTATGAGAGGGTGGTACCTCCCCGGACGAGCCGACCTATTTTTGCTGAAACCAGTTATAGTTTCAGCGTGGCTTTACCACCGACAAAAACCTAAGTGACTGCATTGGAAATGTTACTTCCACAAAATCTAACATAGATCCTGTATAGAGTGCGACGGTTTTTCACGCCCGGCCAACTAATAAGCTAGAACAAAGATGGGTTTGGACAAAAATTAATCCTGTTGTCGGACTAGTAGGGAGAAACTTACTTTTCCTCACTATCGACGCACTCATAAACTGAAATGCCTGTGTGTCCACTCTGCCGGAGTCCGAGGATCTTAGTTTTATCATTTAAGCCACGAGAAAAATTCTGCTATAAAAATCTTATATGGATGCTGTAAATCGTTGAAGGTTTTCGTTCTTGTATATTGCACGCACTGCCATGGACGGTCTAATTTGTGCCTTTCAAGATATAAGTTCGACAATAGGAGCAATGTTTGGCCAAACCCATCTTTGCTCTTTCTCGACCTTCTTTTGACGATCGAAGTGACAATAAAACTTCATCTGTCTAGATATCAGCCGATATCCAGAAGCTACCTCATAGTTTCTATTGTGCATACAATCTCTCAGTATAACACCAGTATCATTGGTGCATACGAGTACCTACCATTGTATGCCGAAGTATACATGTATAAATAAAAATAAATAAAGTTACACGAAGAGAACTTATAATTAGAATAAATATATTCTCACATAATAATAAGCATTATTCAACTTAATTTACCTAATCGTCCTTTTAAAACACAATAAAAAATAGCTTATTATAAATACGTGCCTTGAACTATTTGCTAGGGGTTAACTGAGAAACATAACTCTAAAACCGACATTTTCGTCATTCGAAACGGAACAAATAACTGTTTTATTTTTTTATTTTCATAAAAACTTCTTCCAACCATTCCGAATGTGTTTATTGTCGTATATTATACAGCCATATTTATTAGGGGAAGTGGGATTTAATTTAACGTTAATGCTTTTATATAGGGGAATTCAAAACAGGTAATAAAAATATAATTTGTGGTAATTTTTTGGATCATCTCTCTTCACGACGTATCTCAATTGTGGTAGGCAAAAATAGTGTGGCATATACGAAAATTCATAAATACTATTTCGAATATCTTGCGTTTTATAAAAGGTATATTATGTAGGGTCACTTAGAAATATTTGAAATGAAAACTTTAGGCGCGTAGAGCGGTATTTTTTTGGTAGGAGATAAACTTTTGTTTTCACGTCATAGCATGCTAGTAAGCATGACCGACAGTATTGCGCTTGCGCGGTTTGCGACAGACTAAAGTCGCGTATATATCTATATATATATATTTAATACCAGTGTGTGTATATGTAATATTTTTTATAAATATTATGCAGCCCATCATATGTTTGTATTCTTTATAAACTGTATAAAGATGTATGTAATGATTGCTCAGAGTGCCAATAGATGAGAAAACTAGACTAATGTTTACAATTTCATAACAATGCAAGTTATGAAATTTAAATAATGTAGACTGTAATTAATTTGAAAGTTCAAAAGAGAACACGTTTATTCCAGTATTAGCCTCTGCCCGTGACCTCATTCGCGTCATAGATACTTCAGGCTAACGCTAACATGCAGCGGATGCCCTCAAGAGGAAAAAAAACCACGATTTAAACATTTTTCATTGGTGCTTCGCTCCTGTTAATTTTAGCGTGATGATATATAGTCTATAACCATCCTCGATAAATGAGTTATATACCAGTGGAAGAATTCAAATCGGACTAGTAGTTCAGGAGATTACCCCCTACAACGTCACAAACTCTACCTTTTTATAATATTAGTTTCCGTATATAGAGTTTTCACTTTTGTTGCCAGTTCTTATGAATGCATTCATTTTTTTCTGTGCGCTTTAATTTGACACATCGTCCAAGAATCCTTTCTTTTATACATATTATAAAAAGCAATATCTTTGCATCAACAGGTCTGTTCATTTCTGTGCGTTTAATATGAAAACCGAAGTTACTATTTACATGATTATTTTAAACAGTACGAAATGTTTCTGTTATTAACACACAGATTAAAATACTATTTTCTTTTTTAAAACCGTTACAAATAACCGAAAAAAAATAGATAGATATTTATCTAAAATTAGATCAATTATATCCATTTGTCGAAATGTTGAAACGGATAATAAAAGAAATGCGCAAACACGACAGAGGTCGCTCCAGCGCGTCGCTTTGTGCCTCAGACCGGATGTAACATAATACGCGGTGCGGTCTGTGTACACGGTAAACTGAAAATGTGTGGTCACACTGTTAGCGTCGCTTAATGTTTTTCTTTTATATAAACTTAGCCATATGTGTAAAGATAATAATTTTCTGAGTTTATTCTAAAATAAACTATTGTTATTTATGTCATTGAATAATTTCTAAAATCTAAACATTTTTTAGACGATGATGGTTCAGTGGTAGCCGGTCAAACCTGCAAACGAACTGGAATTTTCGGTACAAGAAAACGACTTTATTAATTCGTGTGATAACCCTCAGGTTAAAAGTTTGTTGTTAAGAATAGGTATGTTCGTGTAGTTACACTGGGGAACTCGTCACCTTAGGCTATAGTGCCATATAATGCCAGGGTAAATTATGGTATGAAATTCAATAGTTAAAACCTATAAAGTACTAAAAGAAGTTGATAACAATGCTTATCGGCGACAAAGGCTTAGGCAGCAAGCTTCAGAAGAGTCTCTTTTTAGTCCTATATCATCGTTTTTAATACACGTATGTGAAAAAGATTTTGAGAAAGGCTTTTGTAGGTGGTAGAGCCATACTGAAGCTATTACTGTCTTCAGCATAAATGGGTCAGCTGATTCGAGATAGCACCAATCTCTCACAGAAGAATGACGTGAAGTAACAGTGCTTGCATTGTTGCGTTTCGCTCGGTCAGTGAGAGCATCGGAGACCCATCTCTCCTTACCTTCCCTCTCTCCTCTTCCCTTTCTCCCCCCTCTCCCCCAACACAGGCTGGAAACGCACTTGCGTCTCTCCTGGTGTCGCTACTGTCTATGGACGGTGGTAATCACTAATCATCAGATGACCCATTTGTCCGTTTGTCTCCTATGATATAAAAAAAACCACGATAGTGTGGCAACTGGCTTCTCCAAAACTTAAGAAATTTGCAATAAATTATCCATTATCTAAAGAAAATACATTTTCTTCAATACTTAATTACATCAAAACTGCTGAATATATAGGAGTATAACCGAAATTCGATACGGAATTTTTCTTATATGATTCTAAGCTAATTATGTTTTATATTCGATTAACCCTATGCAACATTTTTTAACATTAAGGGCGAGAATCAGCTAGTTACAAAATAAAATTGTCGATATAACATCCCTGAAACTTTTAAAATGTTAATGTGTAGGTAACAAGTACACCTGAGTATAAAATTTATCTAAAAATAACCTCGTATTTAATAATTTTGTGAAAGTGATTTTAAAAATCTGTTTTTCCAAATGTACTAATATAATATTTTTCAAGTCCTTAATTATGTTAATAACAACAGCTCTTGACAAATGATCTTTATTCTATACTTATCTATTAATAATCAAAAAATACTATGCCTCATATTTAATCTTGAGAGAGTTAGCTACTGTGACGGCTATAGAATACCACACCATCATATTTACTTTGTATGTGTCATAATTGCTTAAGCCATTTATAATTATTACAATGTTATCAAACGTAGAACACTGACTAATGTTTTTTTTTTTTTTTTTTATTTCAGTGTTTATGAGGACATAATTATATATTTCTTTATTATAAATATTCCAATACTTGTCAACTTTCTTAAAAATATTAAAATATTTACACCGCAAACTATGTTTCATTACCGAAATAATTAAAATATATATTGCCCTAATTAGTTATTAAGTTTTTTATCTTATTGGATTATGACATTTTATTTGTAGTAACAGTTTAAAGAATCGAAATTGTAAAATAAAACGTAAGACACATAATGTCGTGTTATAATAACGACATATCATCACCGCTAGTATTGAGACCACTCCCCACTTCCCTTGAACGCCGACCGGCCATTCATCCCCACATCAATTAGCCCGACACCTCTGCTTTGTACGGATTTTATCAGCTTATTATGCATATTTGACTGTTGATTTCGAATATATACTCTTTTGAACTCTACTACCTGCACAATAAAGATCATTTCGAATAACATTTAAAGATTTTAGTGAAGAATTTATTGGTGATAAACTTTTCATATGAACTGGATTGTAAAAGTGTTTATATTTTTATGATTATCCCGGTTATTGGTTCGACTATCAAGGATATTTGGATGTCGATCAATGAGGTTATTCGAATTCCTTGTAAAGTCCGCGTCCGGCTATTTGTAAACTTTATTATTATCATTAAATAAAAAAAATACAAATAACCTTAACTGATTTACCTAATGTTTTTTTAAGTTAGGTTATAGATTTTTTAATGCAACAACTGTATACCATATAAGTGTTTTAAGGAATTCGTTTGATTTTTTATGTTTTTTCTCTCGAACTAGCCTTGCAAGGCCTTTACAGCTTCACCGGACTAAATTTTTTTATGTGATTAAGTATACACAAGTGAGTTACAAATAAGATACTGCCTAAAGGATATGCTGCGAACTATGTGTACCTAAATTGCGTATAATGTGGTGCCTTGCATGAGTGTCTGAGCCGGTAATGAGGGATGAATAGCAGACCTGAATCAATGATAGCGTGTTAGGATACAGCGTCGATGGACGTCCTACGTAGGTTCGAATCCTAGCAACAAAATCAATCCCACAAATGTTTTTTTTTTTAATATCATAGGAGGCAAACGAACAGGTGGGTCACCTGATGTTAAGTGATCACCACCGTCCATAGACGCTTGCAACACCAGGGGAGTCGTAAATGCGTTGCCAGCCTGAGTTATGGTGGGGAGAAGGAAGGTAAGAGAATAGGGGAAGGTAAGGAGAGGTGGGCCTCCGGCGCTCTCAAAATTTCCCAGTTGTGAGCACAAGATGGTTATAATTAGCATTAAAAAGAAACAGAGTCTCACTGAAAAATTTTATAGTTGGAAAGGTTAAGAAAAAAATAAAACCCTTCCACTTATGGAAGTGGTACACATGGGTGTAAGCGTGTAGGCGTGCACGTGTGTGGGGGTGATCGTGTAGTGTTGTAGCAGTGATGTATATTCTTGTGTCACTGTATCGCGCAAGTAACGCATTCAAGGGCTCCCTGCGATGGATCGAACCTAGACTTAAGCCGCTGCCGAGGGGTGCCTAATCTGGTGCGGGAGCGAAACTAAGCCCCAGACCACGGCGGAGTGATCTGTGGTTACGTGGGCGTGGGCGTGAACACGCTCTGTTTCGAGGTACAGGCTGGTACTGATCGTTCGCTAACGTGATTGAATCAGGAGGGTCGGTAAAATGTGCCGCGGACGTCTTTTAGAACGCGCAGCGTTAGGTACTGGTTCATAGTTTGCGGCGGATATCACTAACGGACTGGGATGATTCGCGGCTTTTTCAAAATAACTAATCGTAAGTGATTTCACGTACGCCCAGATAGAAGGGATCTCTAGGTCTCTATGGAGATCGACTCTCCGGATGTACCACGGGGCACCGGTCACTTTACGTAAAACATGATTTTGGAGAACCTGCAGCTTATGAAAGTTATCTTTGGACATATGCGCGAAAACGGGGCAGCTATATGTCATCATGGGATGGATACACGTCTCGTACAAAGTGAGCTTGTGTCTGAGGGACATCTTACTCTTCTGACAAAGCAACGGATGGAGGCAACCCAAGACCATAGCGGCTTTGTTTCGCACTCTGTGTATATGTGAATTGAACTCTAAATGTCTATCTAATGTAACACCGATATATTTGACCTCTTTGACCCAAGGGATATCGGTTCCGTATAGCCTGATGGGCTGAAAATTATTAGCGCGTTTCGTGGGATCGAAGAGTATTGCGGCACTCTTATCAGGATTAACTTCTATGCGCCATCGACGGAACCATTCACCGAGTGTGCGAACGGCCTTTTCGATGCGCTTCATAAGAAAGTCCGACCGCCAACCGGAAGTGTAAATAACTGTATCGTCAGCATAACTACCTACCTCGACCACCGGTGACCGAGGTAGGTCACTGATGAACAGATTGAAAAGCGAAGACGCGAGTATGGAGCCCTGTGGCACACCTGAACGTATTGGGTGGGGCGGGGATAGTTCCCCATCCACTCTAAAGCGGAAAGTCCTATCAGTGAGATAATCGCGGATAATATGTATTAACTGATCGGGTACGTGATATTTACATAATTTATGTATGAGCCCTCCATGCCAGACCTTATCAAAGGCTTTGGCGATATCGAAGAAGACTGCAATTGTGCGTTTCAGTTTACGTTTCGGATCGGCGTTAAATTTTGGGAAAATGTACTCCGTGAGGCGGTGTACTTGATTCGTGCAAGAGTGTTCGGCGCGAAATCCGAGCCGTATTAATTTTAAGTCTGTAATCGTGACCTGGAGATGGTTCAGAAGGAGCCGCTCGTATAATTTACCTAATGTATCTAACAGGCCAATCGGGCGATAGCTATGGGGAAGCGTAGCTTCTTTGCCGGGCTTGTGTATGCCTATCACTACGGTCTTTTTCCAGACGGATAGAAAGTGGCCCTGGGACATGACCGCATTGAAGATGCAGACCAATAAAGCTATAATGCGATCAGGAAGGAGTCTCAGTACTTTGTTTCTGATCCCATCGGAACCTGGGGACTTCCTAAGTTTTAGACGCTTGATGGCATCCGATACTTCATCAAAAGTGATAGGATTTAGCGTATCGGCCGGCGGAGACGCGAACGCGCGCTCTACCGAGGTCTCTATCGATCCAATATGTGTAGGATCAGTGTTTGCTGTGTTCGGTGAACATTGTTCCTCTAAACTCGCGGCGAGACACTCCGCCTTGTCTATACTATCGAACGCGGCAGGCAGCCCGGGGCCTCTATCGAGAGGGGGCATCGGAATAGTCTCGTGTGACTTAAATGTTAGTCCAAGTTTCCAGTATGCCAGGTGAAATGGCCGGATGTCCTCCAGAAGACTGTCCCACCTGTCGGCCTGGATATGAGAGATTCGATTTTTAACTAACTTTCGTAGTGAGCGTAAACAATCGCGATTCTCTGCGGACGGGTAAGTGTCGTGAGCTCGGGTCGCGGCGTTCTTTTCCGTAATCAATGCCGGGAGTATAAAGCGACGATCATTCACCGCTTGTACCTCTTTCGAGGTCTCTCTGACGGCGGTCTGGAGGTAATCGACCAGGGAATCGATAGCCAGGTCCGCGTCGGCTTTCGACACCAACACGTCCGGAATCCTGTCTAAACTTTGAGAGGTAGGATTATCTTTGAAATAACGCGCAAGTTTCGCGTAATCTGCCACCTTAACCGACGGAGGGGTGGCATCCAAGCTCGAACCTAACAGTAGTATCTACAATGAGACGGTGATCTGAGTCAAGTTCGTGTACGACTTGTATGAGTCGTACCCGAAGCGTGACATTTTTAAAGAGAGCTACGTCTAACACTGTCGGACGACAGTTACCTTGAAAGTGAGTGGGTTCCATAGGGGCTATGATGTCAAAAGCTAGATCGTCGCTTAGTCTGTCCAATATTTTCCCGTTACGAGAAGTAGTTGGACTGTTCCAGATGACGTTCCCGCTGTTGAGGTCCCCTGCTATTATATATCATATATATACTCGACATAGTAAATGTTGCTTAATATTCAATTGAAAAGCTATTATTTTTTGTACGAAATGTCGTTGATACGTAGGGGTAGTCAGTTAATTATATATGTTTGTTGTAGATTTAAATATCAAAGCTGTTTATTGAGTGTAGCTTGTATTGTATACCAGTCTCAATCTATTTAATGCAGTTTTCATCCAAGATCTTCTCGTCACCTTTACTGTATCGTTAGTCTATTCTTTGGCGATTTGGTCATACTTTTATATCCAGGACTCCACTCCAGTACTAGTTAATCAGCCACTGCTTTTGCACTTCACATCTCAAGAAATGTAAACATATCCATTCATAATCTATTAAAAAATATAAACCTGCAATTCCTTATTTTCTTCCTAATACAATAAATAAGAATGTGAGTTTGTTTGTTTGTTTCACATCTTAATTACTCCACTGCTTATCGTGAAATTTTGCAGATATGTCATCGGGCGTACAAAAAACGTTACTTTCTGGAAGAACCTACTGTTTCCGAGGACAAGATTAACGTGAGTAAAGCCCCGTACAAAAGCTAGTATTATAGTAAAACTGGAATTCCAAAGTATTCCTAAAGCGATACACAATTATGGGTTTTTCTGTGCGTATTTGTTTTGGAGTGTAAGGGGTGTCGAATAACATCTTAAGACTTGAGACACCCAAGCCAACCTCACCTGCACGTGGTGCACCCTGCTGATCAACAAACGAGGCAATGGCGAGAGCGGGGTGGTAGGGTTTTACAGCCCGACTGGGTCGCAACCACCATGTATATGGCGAAAAAGCCCGTCATAGTGACTCGCTTCTGCGGGTCACGTTTCGGGATCAGCCTGTGCATATCCAGTACCGGGTGACTTTCGTCATTTTGACCGGCATGACAGGGACGACCGGCGATGGATAATCTATCTCTCGGTGGTCGCCGTATCATTAAAAAAGTACTATGCTTAACATCAGGCATAGTGCAGTCACTTTGTCGTGCTTCTATAAAAAAAAAGTATATTTATCGAGATCAAATCACGAATGACTGACCAACAAACATGCAAGCCCAATTTCCTCGTTTGTCATCCTGAGTAGGCTCCAAATATAGCTGTAACAGAATTACCTACATCTAGGTGTTTTCATTACTTTTTGAATTTAGAAAACAAATAAAATGGCAAAGTTGGTTCGGTTTCTACAATCAACCGTAGCTTTCGGTGAAAGAAATATGATATGATGGCAGGACTTTTTCTAGATCCCGCCTATCTAGCACCCTATAGGTATTCCGGCAATTACATTTGAGACCCAGTCTCTCCACCACAAGCGAGATTTTAGTCAAAGTATAATTTCTTACAATTGTTATTTAGTTATATTGTCTTGCAATATTTAAATAAAATTATGAAATAAATAGTTATGCCTTTAATAATGCTAAATAAAATGCAATCGAAAGGTCCTTCGGCCCTCGCTAAAGGGACCCGTAATTCATTTATTTAGGGTCCCGCGTGAGTTGTAAGCGACACTCACCCCATCTATTGTCAGCTAAATGTAATTATAACGCGCCATTTACTTTCAGTTTTGAAAACATCAACTACATTAAATTATTTATTTGATTATTAGAGAGTGCCGCGGCTATTCTGATCTATGATTTGATTGTTTACGGTTTTTTGTTTATAGAATTTAATAATGGTTTCGAGTTTAAATTAAAATTGAATGACTTTTAGCGCTCACCCTAATCGCTATACTAGAATTGTTAACTTGTCATTTAAACCACCAAACCGTTCCCGACTCGCAGATTCCTGTACTGCGTGGTTGTTCAACGATATACCAAAATCAAGTCAGCATTAGATTCTCTCTAGAACTCCCTTGCCACGTACACGATGCTCGTGGAAAAGGCGATATACCACGGTTTCCTGGTTTACCTCCAAGGCTACGAGTATAATGTCAGCATAATACACCTAATACATCTTGCATTTGTATATAGCAACGATAAGCATTTTTCTTCAGGTGAGTCGTGTATTTCTTTGCCCTTTAGCATAAATAGGAGCGTTCTTAGTGACGTGTTTCGGCATTGGGTGAAATACAAGGTGTATTCAAAAACTAAGTTGACTTTTCAAATGTGGGCTACGTACACTGAAGTTTCAAATGTTATGTTTTTGTTATGTTTGTGCATTAGTCATGATCATATGTGCTCTGTTTCAACAATATAGAATGCTTCGTTTGTTTGTGAGAGGCAAAAACAATATGTTTTGCGAACTTGTGCTGTTAAAAAAAATCTATCAAAGAGTTCGCACCCAATTTTGTTTAAAGAATGCTCGAAAACACTCGAGATATGGTCAACGATATACGGTGTCAATATATATTGAAAAAAATAATTATATGTGTATTCCAGAAGCTGTACTTGAGTGCCAGTACCCTCCATAGATTAGCTTATTTACTATGTTATCTCACGTAGTTATTTAAAAGCAGGAGTAGCAAAATGTTTAGTACTGTTTAAAAGATATTCTCATACAATATATAACCTTTATAAGGTTGTCGTATAAGTAGCAGAAAAAGAAAAATGCAAGACAAGACGTTAGACGAGAAGGTGATAATGAAAATAACTTGAGTCAGCTTGTATTTGATCTAAGTAGAGAGTAATTAAGTGCAATAAAGGCAGAGAGCGGTAAAGTGACGTGGAACAGCCGCGGCGAGTACAATAAACACGGCGCCCCAGGTGTGCCGGTATTGGAAAACTTGCTCACTTAACGAACGTACTAGGCCGGACTAATTCGGTGCGAATTTACTTCGATATCGATAGATTTAAAAAAATGTACAAGTTAAACTTATGTTTATGACATTTTCAACTAAATCATTTAAAAGGTGGTAGAGCCACACTGGAGCTATTACTGGCTTCAATATGAATATGTCGGTTCGCCCGAGGTAGTACCATCACAGAAAACCGACGTGAATTAACAGTGCTTGCATTGTTGCGTTACGTTCGACCAGTGAGAACATCGGAGGCCCACCTCTCCTAAACTTCCTCCTCTCCTCTTCCCTTCTTTCTCCTCCATCCCCCAATACAGGCTGGTAACCCAGTTACGACTACCCTGGTGTTGCAAGTTCGTTCGCCTTCAATGATTAAAAAAAAAAAACATTTCATTTGTTCAAAGGCATTTAATATAATTATTAATGGAAAAAAAATAACACATACTCGTATTACAATGCATGTGATAAAGCATGGAACATACAGAAGCTGGTGATATATTGTTAAATTTGTAAATATAATAAAGATGTAAATTTAACGAGTCTGAATTTTTCCGATATATGTGAATAAATCATCGCAAGCTACTAACAATAAGTAATTAACATATTTCAATCACTTTTGAGATTGATCGTCTGCCTGCCTGTCTGTCTGTTTGTGCATACATCACTGCTATATTACCACATTCATGATGAAACGTCACCAAAACAATCGTATAGCATATCCTCAAGTAACTTTTAGTATTTGTCTCATTAAAGTAAAATTAATTTATGAGAAAATATTGTAATTTGAATGATGGCGCAAGTACGAGAGAAGAGTGAATGAGGGAATGCATTTTAGTCTCAAAAATCAAGGTGTCTTATGGTATATATATAAATAAAATGACATAGGTAGATATCGATCATTTTTTGTTAGTTTTATTTCTTGGTATAATAAGATACTTGGTTTTTATTTAAGAAAATTGTCACGACACAAGTGAAGACACGGATATTAAGTAGCTGTTACAAATAAAATTGTACGTGTAACCTTTACGTGAATTTATTATGCAATTTCTTTGTATTTAATAGTATATATTAATAGAATAATAGTGATTTATCTACTTAATGACGTTTGACGTTTGCCTTCAAAACATCTAAGTAAATTTATTATTTTGTAAAAAATATTTTTTGGCCTTAAATAGCAACAATATTGTAACATTTACAATTTAAGAAATAACATTTTATAATAGAAGCACTAATATGCCAACGCAGTCTTAACCAAATTTTTTATGGAGCATTGCGGGGTGCGCTAATGCAAAAAACCTCATACTGAGCATGGATTGTTGGGGCCATAAGCTTGTAGTGCTTAGAAATCCATTAGTATGATAATACAGTCTTGACTTACAAGGAGCAACTACGAAGTGCACAAATCGTCATAATGAACAAGGATTGTTATGGCTATCAGATTGTGTTCCATAGTATGCCAATATAGTGCTAATGAAATATAATAAGGAGCAGAACGGAGTGCACAAATCGACATATTGATAAAGAATTGTTACGGCGATAAGCTTTTACTGCTTAGAAGTAATCCAAGATAATAGTGGAATTGAAGTTTCATTTTTTAGTGTTTTAGTTATAGTTCTTAAATTTTATTGCGTATAAAGTCGATATTTGTGTTTTTATACTAATAATTATTATTATTATTTTAATGTAATATGTATTTTGCTAGTACTATGATTGATTGTATTTAGAACATTTATGCCTTAATCCCAAGGAGGGTTGGTGTCAGGCAGGCGGCCGATCGTAAAAATTAAGCCAAATCATACTTCACAACATGACGAGTATAAATAGGAGATTAGGGTTATCTCAGGGTAGGGCTCAAAGTAAGAAAGGAATTCGGGATGTAAGGTTGAGATATACTAGTTGGAATGTCGGAACGATGACTGGAAAGGCAAGAGAATTAGCGGATGTTTTACAAAGAAGGTGTATAAATGTGGCTTGTTTGCAAGAAACTAAATGGAAAGGGACAAAAGCGAAAGAGATTGGTATTGGATATAAATTCTACTACTGTGGAAGTAACGGTAAGAAGAATGCCGTAGGAATTGTATTAGACAATGAGTTTAAAAAATGTGTGACAGACGTAAAAAGAGTAAATGATAGATTAATATTGGTGAAATTATTACAGATGACGTTAAATATAATAAGTGTGTATGCGCCGCAAGCTGGATGTAATGAAGCTGTAAAAGAGAAATTTTGGGAAGATTTTGATGGGGTGATGATGAATATTTCACAGAATGAGGATATTTATATCGGAGGTGATTTTAATGGGCATGTAGGTAGAGATAGTGGTGGTTATGAGAGAGTGCATGGAGGCTGGGGTTTTGGGAATAAGAACAAAGAAGGTGAAAACATAAGGTTTCAACACAAACACAAGCTGCAGTTGCTGTCCATTTTGCAATAGCTAATACTTTTTTTCCAGAAAAGCGACTAACACCTAATCACTTACAATAGTGGCAATCACTCTACACAAATCAATTATTTTCTCTTACGCAGAAATAATATTACAATAGTAAAAGATTGCAAGGTTTTGCCTAGAGAGGTATTATCGACTCAACATCGTTTATTATTGTTAGACTTAAAATTAAATTTAAAAGTGTCCGGAAATATTTACAAACCTCCACCGAGAATTAAATGGTATCTCATGAAAAAAATGAGTATGCGAAAGAATTTAGGACCAAATTTGTCAATAAAAAGATAGAAATGAAAAAAATGGAAACGAAAACAGTTAATGAGTGTTGGAATGAAATGGCAACATGTATGAGGAATGTGGCAAGAAATGTTTTTGGTGAAACGAAAGGAAGACAAAAGATATTTAAAGACACTTGGTGGTGGAATGAAGAGGTACAAAGGGCTTTAAAGGAAAAGAAGCTAGCTCTTAAGGAATAGAAATGTATTGAAGATCAGAATAGCACGGTTGTAGAAAATAAGAGAATAAGGTATGCAGAATGTAAGAGAAATGCAAAAAGAGCGGTAGCTATTGCTAGGGCCAAAGTACAAGATGATTTGTATCAATCAATACAGAGCTCACAAACACAAAAATACCTGTATAGTTTAGCAAAAGCGAGAGAGAAGAGTACAAGAGATGTTACACATGTTAAATGTATAAAAGATGACAAAGGAAAAGTTTTGATGAATGATGAAGACATAAAGAGCAGTTGGAAGAGATATTTTGAAAGACTGATGAATGAAGAAAATGACAGGAATGGAGAGTTACAGTCTGTACCGTTAAATTTAGGTGTTGTGCAAGAAATAAGTGAGGAAGAAGTAAGAAAATCTGTGAATAGTATGAAAAATGGAAAATCCATAGGGCCAGATGGCATACCTATTGAAGTATGGAAGTCATTAAGAGTAGATGGATGGATGTGGCTGACTTTATTTTTTAATAAAATGTTACACGAAGAAGTGATTCCAAATGAATGGTGCAATAGCATAATAGTACCTATCTTTAAGAATAAGGGTGATGTGCAGGACTGTAACAATTATCGAAGAATAAAGCTCATGTTACATGGTATGAAGGTTTGGGAAAAAGGATTAGCGAGACGAATAAGAGATGAGACTGAAGTGACTCAAAATCAATTTGAGTTTATGCCTGGACGAGCGACAACCAATGCCATTTTTGCACTTCGGCAACTGTGCGAAAAATATAGACGTGTACATAAGAACTTGCATATGGTGTTTGTTGATCTGGAAAAGGATATGATTGAGTACCCCGAGATGTTTTGTGGTGGGCCTTGGAAAAGAAAAGAGTGCCTGGGAAGTACCTACAACTTATTCGTGGTATGTACGATCAAGCGAAAACACATGTTAGGTCCGAAGCTGGAGTTACCGATGATTTTAATGTGTCTGTAGGTTTACACCAGGGGTCAGCATAAAGCCCTCATTTATTTCTGCTTGTTATGTATGCCTTAACATCAGACATACAGGAGGATACACCTTGGTGCTTGTTGTTTGCTGATGATATTGTTCTCATTAGAGAAGATGCTACCGAGGTCCAGAGCAGGCTGGAAAAATGGCAAGAAAAACTGGAGAATGTTGGTTTAAAAATTAGTAGAACAAAACTGAACACTTATTTTGTGACTTTGGTGGTACATCTAGTTTTTCTCCTATAGCCTTAAATGGTGTATCCTTACCAGTCTGCCCCAATTTTCGGTATCTCGGCTCACTGATACAGAACGACGGTGGCATTGATAAGGATGTGAGGAATAGGATAAACGCAGGATGGATGAAATGGCGAAATGTGTCTGGGGTAGCTTGTAACCCACGAATGCCTTTGAAACTCAAGGGTAAAGTTTATAAAACTATGATAAGACCAGTCATGCTGTATGCATCCGAGTGTTGGGCTACAAAAGAGACAGATGAGAGAAAATTACATGTGGCAGAGATGCGAATGTTAAGGTGGATGTGTGGTATGACTAGAGTGGATAAGATTAAGAATGAGTATATCAGAGAAGGTTTAAAAGTAGCACCAGTGACAGAGAAGCTGAGGAGTAATAGGTTAGAATGGTATGGGCACGCCATGAGGAGAGATGAAAACCATATAACTAGAAAAGTGTTGAGTATGATGGTGGATGGATATACGAGTAGAGGAAGACCGAAAAAGGTGTGGATGGATTGTGTAAAAAATGATATGTGCGTAAAAGGTGTGAATACTGAGATGACATTTGATAGGAGAGAGTGGAAAAAGAAAACATGTTGTGCCGACCCTACTTAGGTGGGATAAGGGTAATGATGATGATTAATAGAGTAATATACCCAGAATACGCATTTAAAGAAGTTTTATTTCAAAGTTTAAAAGAAATAACAAACATCACACTCTTTAATTAACAACAATTAATACTTTTAAAACATAACTGTGCATTCCACAGTTCACATTCTTAATGTTTTAATTTAGTGATATAAAAACTAGTTATTACAAAAATTATACGTATAGTAAACTAGGCTCTGTCCGCGCCTTTATCCGCGTGGATACGCGTTACTTTGGGCTAGCGCTAATATGCACCGGAAGCTCTCAAGCGAAAAAAATCCTGATTTTGAAACATTCTTCTTTAGTGCTCCACTTCTATTAGTTTTAGCGTAATGATAACCTTCTTCGACAACTGAGCTATATAACACTGAAATAATTTTTCAGATCGAACTAGTAGTTCCTGAGATTATCCCCTACAACGTCACAAAAACTCACAACGTCATATACTCACAAATTTTACCTATTTATAATATGAGTATAGATATATTAATATGTAAACAAGTCTAGAACGCGTTTTTTCTTTAATTTAATTAGATACTTTACATATCTTGCACCGCGCAAGCTTATCACATTTTTAATTAGTTATCGCCAGGTTACCACTTGCTAACCCATAGCTTTGTATAATAAATGCTTCGCTCTTAAAAGTCATAACGTATTGTTAAAAAACCTAAAATCACTTTACAAATATGACAAGTATTTACAGAGATTTTAATTAAAGTGTACTTATAAATATTTTTTTGTAAATTAATATTTTTTTCATTAAAATTATAAGAAGGCATGTTAGATGTTAATACGTGAAAACTACCATCGTTTCGAAAATTATTACAGACCTCTAGAAGAGTCGGCAGCAAATTCCTATAGGTACATTTCAACTAAATATTCCTTTTACAACATAGTTCTTGTATACAGTTATTACTTTTAGTCGATGTACGGAGTAATTTTCAGCCTTCGCTATCGTTTACACAATTATTTGCCCTATAATGAATTACTTTATATACAATCGGTAATGTACTTTAGGATTTCATTGTAAAACTTAACACCCAAATAAATGTCATTAGTTTCAGTTCAAAACTTCGGCAACTTTATCGATATCTGCACGTACCCCATCACTGAAATAATGCTTGTTGCAATAGGTAAACATTTATTTGATGCCGTGTCGAATGATCGTGAAACACCTTCGGCTTTCGGCATCGCGTCGCGCCTTGTGCCGTGTAGCCGAACGGACCGAATTAAAAACAATAAATTCTGCCACCCCCGATACAAATGAATCGTTCAAGTTCGCGATTAAAAAAGTTCAACCTGTTTATTATTTATTGGTTATATTTATTTTTAAATTATCCATTTCAAATTTATTGTCTCAATAATTTTCTCTTTTTCTTGCCATTATTTATACACAGGCGTAAATTCAGTTCTACGATTACTTTTTGTCTAAAATTATATTGTAAATTAAATATCTAGATGTTCATATGTGAATATATTTGCTTTATGATGTTATTTGTTTTTTTTTTATAGACTTTATTGTTTTTTTTTTCACTAAAATTCTCCTAAAGCATTCTATATATAGATTCATCATAAAATATAAGAACAGATATCAAAAAGATTCAATAAATAAAAAAACAAAATATAATAATGATAATAAATTAACAAAACATGTATTTAGCCACAAACGCCTTGTAATAAGAAATAGCAATTAACGCAGACGAAAGTTTACAACGAGTTGGGGCAGAAAGTATTAAATCAGCGGAGTGGTAGCTCGGCCGGACTTGTTTCCAACACTAAATGTTAACTGTTCACCGCGGGCCATTGTTTATCGCGTCCCCGTCGTATTTTGTATCGAACTCATACAAACTTATAACTAATTATTATAAGAGCCTGTCCACAACACGTTAATTACTGGAGATGGTCATTACAATAACCAGCAGTGTTATGAATTATGTCTACGCAATGTATATAAGATATTCAAATATCATAATTCTGCTGTTTTTTAGGGAACCAATAGATTTTCTAGCCATTATCAAGTAATGATCTAACAAGTTTCTTGCGATTTCAAGGAACTGAAAAGATGCTATCTTGTCAGAACTTTACAGGGAATTTTTGCGGCAAGTCAGTATCCATACTCCGTAGTATTACTTCCCATTCACTTCACTTGTGCACAATAACCAAACTATATTACGCAAAACACCACCAATAATAAAAAAATAGAGTCAAATAACAGAAGATTATGTATAAAATACACTACATGACATTTCCTGATCCCGCCAAAAACCTTAATATGCTCTTTTCGCGAAGATGTACTATTGAAGAAAATGAGTTCCAATCTTCCCGTTACATTACAAACATGTATTGAAACAAAATAGCAATTAAACAGCTGAATATAAATGCTGTGAATTTTTTTTTAACATTTCTGTACCGTATCATTCACCTACTCATTCTTTATATTATATTAAGAATGATTTACCCATTTTTTTTCATTTTTAAAAAGAATTAATCGACTTGGTCGACTGCACCAATGTGATGTACGCATGTGATGCGCCTACTTACATTCAGCAACTGATGTTTTTTTAAATATAAATAGGTGTTAATCAGTTGGTATTATCGTAAAGTGGGCACAAGCAAGTGCAACAACCCACAGATGTGAAGAGAGCAGTTCACGTTGCGTTGCTCAGAGTTAGGTATTATATAAATAACGTACATTTATTTTATTATTACATAATTGCTACGACTAACCCAACAATAGATTAGATGACAACTGTTTATAAAAGAATTGTAGTAAATAACACAACAATTTCATTCGTTATTGTTATAAAGCCGTTATTGGCCAACTATATATGTTATTGTTGATAATTCAGCTGAAATGACCAATGTTTCTACAAATCTCAAACGTATTGGTAGCCCATTTGTATCGTGTTTGATGGAAGTTAATAGTATAATTAGTTTGAATTTTCCAGTCTAATATAAAAGTAGTGACCACGATTAGTACAACTTTCTAGAAGAAAAAAAATACCTTATGACACTGAAGTCGCCTTTATGTCTAACTAAATTACATTGATAATTATATATATATTACGATTAGATTAGAGGTATGAGATTATGGCGGATGGATAAATAGCAAAGTACCCCGAAGAATTTCTCATAAACAGTTCACACATTTTTTGCCAAAGGCGCTACTAGTAAACAAGATATTTGAATTCGATGGCTTGTTCTGTAAATAACTAACATCCGATTAAGGAACATTTCCATAAATATCCAGTTTGTAATTTAGGTAACGATATGTACTGAGTGCTTTAAGCGCTCGGCTTAGTAGTCCGGTGAAGCTATTAAGACCTTACTAGGTCAATAGCGTAATCAGTTCGAAAAAAAAAATAGTAACAGATACAGTATGTAAAAGAAACTGGCTACAACAAGGTAATTACGCTCGTCGTCAATCTTTATGGCCGCTCTGAATAGAGTCGTAAGTTCGGCCACGTATAATATAGTCAAGAATTTAATACAAAACAGTGTTCAAATATTATTATAGGAAATTAAAATTCACATTCGTATATTTTATGTTGTTTTGTTGCTATACATATAATCTAATACGTATTTATATCGAGATTTGTGTCTTACACAACTATATTCAGTGGTTAAAAAGTTTGGCGCAGACTATACTTATATTAGCTAATACGACTAAGTAAATATTAGTGACGCAAAAACTGATATTCATAATAATACACACCATCACGCTGTTGCTTTTAGTGTAGGCAAAGATCAGTAACATTGCATATACTGTTAGATATGTGATTATATTTTATAACCAAAGTATCCTTGACATTTTTTTTCTCATTTATTCGCATATGATTGTGACAATATGATACAAATGATATCGTAAATAATGACTGGCATATTTATACTTAAATCTATTGCAATATAAATAAACAATAATTACAGCGTAATATTATTTTACCAAAATTTACGTTTTTATCAATAAATGTTTGATAATTTCAGGTCTGCAGTCACAATCCTCGGTAGTATAGTGGTAAGTATCCCCGCCTGTCACGCGGGAGACCGGGGTTCGATTCCCCGCCGGGGAGGATTTTTTTTTAATAATGATTTCTTTTTTCTTACCTGTTTAATAGCAGCCAAACTATTTTTATATAAAAATGTACTAAGACACTATTGTTATTTTTTTTAATTAATTGATAAAATGTATGAACCCGTGGTCATTTTAACTTATTTAATTTAGTTTAAGGATAAAGATTCCATCAGGCACTGCATTATGACTCGTTAGCACGAACGGTGCTGTAGTTTAAAACTGTCACTTTCATGTGGTTCGAATTTTATATAGGAAAATTATTATACCAATATGTATGTAAAGTCACCCGCAACACGGGTTCTGACGCTTAATACAAGAAGAGTCTTTTAAAAAATTACAAACTTCACGGTAACCATAGTTTCAAAGTTATAGTAAGTTATACAGTAGACCATCGTTAAGTTAAAAACCAAGGGAAACAAAATATTTTAAATTACAGAGGTTTTTAATTTATCAACGGTTTATATTACAGGGTTATTTATGGGTTAATATACAATTTATATTTTTAACCGAATGCGGCAAAAGAAGTGGTAAAATAAAATACATACGCATGTTACATAAAAATAAAAGTTTACTCTACAGATTTCTTTTTTTCTTTTAAACAACTGGCGGTTTTAAAATCGATTTGATTTTCTATGACAATTACAGGATTATTCACTGCTTCTATCGTTTTTAATTTATAAGCGTAATTTTAGTGTTGTTAATTTACATTTTGAACTCATTTAGGTAACTTTTATCACACAACACAGTTTCCTGGACAATGATTAACAACTAATGATCCCAGTAAGCAGTTGTCCTAATCACCGCACATACAGCTTTAAAGGATTTCAAAGAAACAATAGGTATATAATGTACAATTATACACATAGTATTTTTTTGTTGTTAACAATTTAACTTGTAAACACGTGTAATCAATAAATTTTCAGAAAAACAATTGTTTTGTACATTCATTCGAAATGACTCATTAGCAGACAGTTTATGTTAACTATTTAATAAATTTTATATATAATACCTTTCAACTAGCAATTCTTGTATATTTTTATATTGTTATATATTCAGGATCTCGGCGTCATCTATTTTCGTGAAATTTAGTATGTAGGTAGTTTCGGGGATGATAAATCGATCTAGCTAGATTTCATTCATAGAAAATATTTTTAAGTGATCTTTCAGGCAATGAAAAAATATAGCTAGGATATAGAGGTACATTTCGCTGCCGCTGTGAAAAAAAAAAATATCTCAGATGGAAATCGGCTGCTTTGAAAATCCGTGTAACTCCAATTCAAATCCGAGTGACAGCAAAAGACTTTTGTTTTTGTTTTAGATTCATAATACTAATTTTGTGAGGTAAACCTAACAGTTTATTTTAATTTCAAAATTGTATTTAAAGAACCGAGCTGGGCTCTGTCGCCCAGGTACTGTTATGTTATAGAGCTCGTGGAAATATTTCTTTAAGTAACTGAGGGCTATTACTGAAATTATTATTTTAAGTTATCAAGGGTGCGTATTTGGGCTTTGGTAGGAAGGAACAGATTATTTTGTCAAATTCCAGAGGTTTTGGGTATGGGTATATTTTATCCATGAGAAAAATGAGTATTTTTCCCAAAGGATATCTCGTATCTATATTAAGGCGAGTGAAGTCACCGATAAAGACTAGTAATCAACAGTTAACTATCTCAAAGAGTAATTATGGAAGAGACGTGCTTTATGGTTATTGGCAAGTTGGTGTTGAAGATATCCAATTTTACGAATAACTTTTATGGTCCAGTTATCCTAGTTAATCGAAGTCTTCTTCTGATACATTTATCTAGGTTAACTGAATTGTTATAATTAAACTGACTCACAAACAACGGTGTTATAACAAAGATAACTGCGCACTCGACTCCACTCCGCGTTAAATTACATCACAAAACTCGATAGGTAAAGATAAATATAAACTACCTACTAAAGACTATGATAAAATAATGATAACTAAATATCTATAATAAAATAAAATTACCTTTAATGAAATATATATGTAAATAAATAAATAAATATGTGATGGAGTTTGTTGATCTAATTATACATCGTACTGATATTCTAGTACCTAATACTATAAAACTATAAAAGTACCTATTATAAACCAATATTTTTTTAAGTTGTTGTTTTCGCAAAAGGATCCTGTGGAATTGGTAAAAGAAACGGAGAGAAGGTTGATCGCAATTTGATACGATACAGTACTTACTCCTTTGACGTGTTGCATGAGCGTAATGTTAAGTCACCAAGATTTGTTAATCCTGATATAGCTATATACAAGTTGGAGTGAAAGTCATGGTTATTTAAAAAAGATTTAGATGCAGGTAAGAGAGTCGTTGTAATCAAAGTCTGTTGAATGTCTTGAGATTAGCAATTGTTTGACAAAATTATCGAACGATTTGATTGTAGACTCCTTTTGCATCAAGCCCAAAAGATCGAATAGACATGTACGGAGATTATCGCATATTAGATTATAGCATTGTGTGCCCTAGACTTTTCGTGCTAAACCTAGGCCAATCTTGAAGCAAGTGTTCAAAATTTTGCACAGACATGTTATCGTAGGGGCAGGGACTGTCATCAATAATCTTAAAGCGAGTAAGGTACTGCTTACAATAACCATGCCCAGTTAATATTTGTGTCATATGAAATGAAAGTCCAATACATGTACGTAATTTTGTAATATCCGCCAATTTGGGTAAACGAGTAATCATGTATCTACCCTGGAGGAGAGTTTTCATACCTAGCCTGCCAAACTCTGTGATGCCAGCGCGGATTTCGCGCTTGGCGAAACTCATTGGGAAAAATGCAAAGCTAGGCGCAGAATGTAGAGCCGCAGCGTGTTTTGTTGCGACGTCAGCTGCCTCGTTTCCAATAGAGCCGGCGTGACTTCTGATCCATGTCAGGTATACAATGTAAGGTATGCGTGTGTTGGTGAGATTATGTGTTTTGGAAACTAGAGGGTGTTTATTGCTTCGATCATGCAAAGCCCCTATGGTCGCTTGCGAATCACAGTATATGGAGAGATGTAAATACGGATGATTAGAGTTAGCCCAGAGAGGTAGAGCGCCTGGCCACGATGGCCACAACCCTCGTGATCAGGCGCATAAGAAGGTTGGGCCTCAGGGTGGCCCTCGAGAAGACCGAGGCCATACTTTTTCATGGGCCTCGGCGGGGGCCACCACCTGGGGCCCACATTATGGTGGAGGGCGCCCGGATCAAGGTGGGTGCCCACATGAGGTACCTGGGCCTCACCTTGGACGGGCGCTGGCGGTTTGAGCCCCACTTTGTGGGGCTCGGGCCGCGAATTGCTAGGGCGGCGGTGGCACTCGGCCGGCTGCTCCCCAATATTGGGGGGCCAGGTGCCGGGTGCCGTCGACTCTTCATGGGAGTCGTGTGGGCGATGGCCGCCTACGGGGCACCGGTCTGGGCTGATGCTCTCGGTGCCACCAACGTGCGCGCGCTGCGTAGTACGCAGCGTACGGTGGCACTGAGGGCAATCCGGGCATACCGGACGGTATCATCGGCGGCGGCCTTTACGCTTGCCGGCTCCCTTCCCTGGGAGCTGGAAGCTGGGGTGCTCGCCGCCGTGTACGAATTCACGGCGGCGAGGAGGCGTAGTAGGGAGCCTCCGGCTCCCAGGGAGCCTCCGGCTCCCAGGGAGATAGAAGCTAAAAGGCGGGAGATGCGAGAAGAGGCTGTAGGAAGGTGGATGCAGGACCTGGCGGACGCGCGCTTCGGGAGGCACACCGTCGACGCCGTCCGCCCGGTCCTGCGGGAGTGGATTGGGAGGAGATGGGGCTCCCTGTCGTTCAGGCTGGTGCAGGTGCTAACCGGACATGGTTGTTTCGGGTGGTACCTGCACCGGATCGCTCGCAGGGAGCTGACCGCCGCCTGCCATGAGTGCGGCGCTGAGGAAGATACCGCACAGCACACTCTCTCTGAATGTGCTGCGTGGGAGGTGGATCACCACACTCTGGTGGCGGTGGTAGGAGAGGATTTATCGCTGCCGAGCGTGGTCTCGTCCATGCTCGGTAGCGAACAGGCGTGGCGAGCAGTGGCCTCCTTTTGCGAGGAAGTCATCTCGCAAAAGGAGGCAGCGGAGAGGGCCCGTGAGGCGGACCCCCTCAGTGACCGTCTTCACCATAGGAGGACTGGCAGGAGGAGGCGGCGCTTTGCCCAACTCCTCCTGCCACCGTAGCCGGATCTGAGGGGATGCAGTCGGGGGGCTCATCCCCTCATTGCACAGATCCGGCGGACGAGGAGGGGCAGCTGGCGTGTGCCCAGCTGCCTCTCTATAGGTAGGAGCCCGGCGGCAACCTTCCGCCGGGTGGACCGTTGGGGCGGCTATTCAAGGGGAATAGCATAGAACGATCCCTTGCCGCCCCAACATCACGGTCTGTCGGTACACCGTGGGGTTTTAGTCCGTGCGAGTCGGACATATCCCACTCTCTCCCCCGGGAGGGTGGGTATCCATAAGGGATTTACCCACGTAAAAAAAAAAAAAAAAGAACAAGCTTTGTATATAGCAAAGAGTTTGGCCTGAAAAACTGAACATGAGTTATGCAATTTATATTTATTTATAGAAATTTGTTGGGTCCCCATGTAGATAACAAAAGCAACTCCAACGGAGGAATCTTTTAACTTGCTGCCATCAACGTAGATATTGAGCATGGCGTCAGGGTGATCGAGAGAGGTATTGCTACTATCTGCAATAAACCAATATTACAAATAATTTTATTCAACACTTTTTATTCTTTTTTAATACACTATTGTTACGATAATACGAGTGGTGAGCGCTGCCTTTGACATGGCTTCAACTCCGGTCAGTCGAAACTCATATTAAAAATCATTTCTCACTTACGACAAATTTTATTCAATTTATTGCATAATATACTAAATAAATAGATAACGTAATAATATATTATCCTAGAGAGTGACACACAAAAAGAAATGTACATCATCGCTAAAAGTATTATTTCTTGCTTTAAAATTTAGATTTGATTGACATTGATCACTAATAAAATGAAAATTATCACTAACAACATTTACAAAGAATAATAAAAATACGTTTATCGTTGCATTTTTTTTTTGTCTGTCTGTTTCGGTTAATGAAGCATTACTTTGTATTTTTATTTAATATGCTATATTAAAAGAATAAAATTTGTTAAATAAAACTGAAAAATTACTTTTACTATGAGTTAGGAACTTACCTTTGACCGGAGCTAAAGCCATGTCAACAGCAGCGTTCACTGATAAATGATAAATGAATTCATATTGTTTAAACTAATAGTGAGCAATGAAATTTTCTTCCAAAATAGTAAATTAAAATATTTGATGCATTTAAATAAAGAAAACATATCTCATGACTTGAGCAATTTGAGAGAAAGTATGAATATTAAGCAATAAATCCTGAAAGTGTCATTAAGATATTCCTAAAAGTTTGGTTGATTTATATTTGTAATTAAATTTCCATACATTTTTCTCTCTAAAAATGATAATTTAAAAAATGTGTCAAGTTTAATTATTGATAGTGACTATTACATAATAAAATAGTAATATTTATATTCCATAAGCAAGTAGGAAATGAGGTCTACTTCATTTGATCTTACCCAAATTCGAATTACATACGTATTTTCATTATTACGTATACATAGTCTGTGAAGCAGTACAGTTGCTTCTTTGTAAGACTACTATAGTAGATAAATGATGAGAATGTGACAGTTTTCAACCGATATTTAATCACATCTGTTATCTCTTCGCTCTTACAAAATATCTGATTAGAACGTTCCCTCAGGATGTTTTCCTTCACCGACACAAATAAAGAAAAAATTGTGCACATACACTGAAGTACCTATGAATAATTATCTAATATATCGAATCATATTTTTTTTTCGAACTGACTATGCTATTGGTCTGACGGGCTTCCACGGCTTCACCGGACTACTAAGGCGAGCGCTTGATAAGGTAGTTCGCCACTTCATCAAGCTCAAGGGTGCCAGAATGACCGTATCTCAGCCTGAGTTGTTACCTTGTATGCAACACCACGAATCTGTCTAAGCTAAGCTAAGTTATCTATTCTTACATATAAGAATTTGTGAGACATGTGTAACGGTATGTGTGCCTCAGGAATTCAAACTAGTATATCGTATCTGATCTCGACAAATACAAGAGCAAAGAAATACGTAAAAAGGATTTTAATATTGTTATATATAGTGACAGTGAAATAAGGAAGCGGTTAAGCTCTTACGCTAACTAAATTAAAAGCCACTCTAGTATGGAACACGTCCAAGGCATCTGAACGATGTTGGTGTAAATCAGTAGGGGGGCGCTGAAACCGCGCGGCGCCGCACCGACGCGAGGCAAGCCGCGCTCACTCATAAATCGCAGTTTGTCGCCTGGACTTTACCTAAGATCGATGCTTCCTGTTATCTAGAGTTACATATGTTTTAGATTTGCCTCACACAATACTCTATTTTATATTCTACTACCTAACACGGCCACATGTTGCTGTGGCTCAGTTATTACAAAAAAAAAAAAATCAAAATTAAAACGTAGTGCCATCTATGCGATATCTATAAGAGTCGGTTGAATAATTTTCTGTCAACAAACTCATTTAAAGCGCCATCTGTTTATGGTGGTTGAAACTCACAATTAATAACAATAATCATCATTGACTATAATTTAATTTGTAATTAAAAATATTTAAAATCACTATAAATTTCCCTGTCAAATTATTATTATAGTAGTATATGGGAATTATGTCCTAAGGATAAGCTTAGTGATGGTTTGTCAAATAAAGAGCGATACTTAGCGAACCTTATATTAAAAAGATCTCCCCATCATATTGTTTTTTTTTTCAACATTTTCTTTCATGGAAATCTCCGGCTTATTGTAGGATTCCAAACTTGGTTGATCGACTTACATGGATCGATCTAAAAGATAAACGATATCGAGCTTAATGCCCATTAACGGTTGTTTTGTGAACCAATGATAGTTTTGACATTCATAGGCGCCTTCTCCGAGCCTAAACTGAATAAAACATTTATTTTATAACTATAGCACGGTGTCTGAATATGCTAACATTATGTTACAATATTTACAACTACAAAATTATAAATTAAACAATGCCATACATTAAATTCGTAACTCTACGCGATTCGCTTTTAACGCTGAAAACATATCCAGGTTAACTGAAGTCTTACAATATTCGCTAATTCAACGTTTCCTCCCTTCCAACCCTCCACATTCTCTTTCCCTCCAGCACTCTGTCTCTTTGTACATACTTACAATCGAGTGCGTTATATTTTATATCAAATCGCAATGAATGTATTTGGACTAAGTGGCTAATCAGGGCACTATCTATACTTCCCGGGCAATATAAATAATGATAACTTTATTTGGGCTACGTTATTAATACTTACTTAAATTGATTTTTCAACTTTGTATCTTAGTTTTGTCCATATTTTTAGTCCACATTCAATTGATATGTAATATTTCCATGAACATTTATATGTTTGTCACCTATTCACGCAGAAACTACTCAACTGTTTATGGTAAAATTTTATAATAATAAATTTCAAATTCAATAATAAATCCTACCATTTCAAAACTACCTTTTGGCTTCAGTTACATAGACCGTTAGAGTTGCAAGACTTAAAGTTATAGAATTATTTATGATGTGATCATTTGTAAAGATAGTCGTCGAAGGGCACTAATAAATAATTAATTAAGAAGAATGCTCAAAGTAAACCCCTTCGGCGAAAGGTTCTCTACCTTTCAAAACATTTTTCCTAATTGACCAATTAAGATATTACTATAAAGATTGTTATTAATTACACCGGTTGACAATCAGCTTAAACAGGAGTTCCAGTCACTAACACTAAGTGACTAATAACTCACGGTATGAACGTAACTAGAGAAAAAACACAACGAGGGTCGAAAAACACCTCATCTACAAATGGGATGCAAACGAATAAGTTCGAATTCTTCGATTCCAATTTCGTACCGAATCCGCTTCGATATTTATGATTCTGGATTAATCTTTAATCCGCCCTCCAGCGATCGGTTTTAAAGCGCGCTTATGATTTCATACCGCCATCCCGATTTGTACTTTATGAATCTCAACGAATAAGGTTGAAATTATATGATCCAATGGTTACTATGAAAGTAGTAAAAGTGGGAAATATTTATGAGCTTTCGAAGGAAATTTTTTTTGAATGTTTGCATTTATGAAAATATGCTCGAATCAAAATGGAACGAGGATTTATTTACAGGCTGTTCTGGCAAATAATATATTACATTACCTTTAACTAGAAGATACCATGGCAAAATATAACGAGTGAGCTACTTGTGCGTTTTCAACGGCTTCTAAAATAGGTTTATTGTACATATTCACTATTGGCAGGAAATTTATCCTTTTCTTATCGGACTGACTACACTGTTGGCCTAACGAGCCTTTACAGCCTCACCGGACAACTAACGCGAATACTTAGGACACTTTACCGCTTTGCAACAAGCTCAAGGCTGCTAGAGAGGCCGAACCCCGGCTTGGGAAAGTATATCTTCAAACCTCGGAACCAAAATGTTCATGAGCAATCCAATCTCATAGGAGTTTTATTGAATAATCTCACTACTGGAAGACTATAAGTAAGGGAACCTTCAAAAGTGCATTGAAATGGTCATTTCAAATTTAGTAATATCAATGTTTCATTTATTGTAAGCTTTATTGTAAGGCTGCAGTGTCCGATTGTCAGTAACTGGACTACAATCACGTTTGCTGCCATTGTGATAATACTTTATCGTATATACTTATAAACCGAATTATAGGTGGTAGTCACGCTGAAGCTATAACTTGTTTCAGCATGTATGGGTCGGCTTGCCCCCAGTACAAACACCCACATGAACTAACTGTGCTTGCATTGTTGCGTTTCGTTCGGTTTACACACATGTACACATTACACTCTAGTACGCGTCAGTAGTTTAGAGCAAGCGCAATACATTCAGAGCATGCCGAGGTCATCAGTGACAAGAACCCATAAGTTTTTCCCCCACCAAAAATTTCCTAATGCGGCTAATTAAGTATTTACTTTAAAACAACATGTATACAATAATGTGAATTATATATCAAGTCCTATACGTTAAATTTAGGTTTAGTCTTTACCAGATACTCAGGCGTTGATAAAATATAACAAGATTTATAAGTTTTATTTTAAAGTTTGAACTCCGATTATTCAAATCGAGAACCGAATGCTGAATCGCTGGACTACTAACTTCATTACTTCTTGGTGGTCCGCGTTACGTCTAATATCAAAGAATAATTTTATTTGTTGTTTTTAGATCAGCCTGTAGGTATATAAGAGCAATCGGTTCCGATCACAGGGTGTAATTTATACCGGATCAAACGTAGGCTAATAATGTACCACCCTGGCAAACCCCCTCTCCGCCGCCTCACATTACCTTTCTGCCTACCTCTCACAATAATTCAATTTTTTATATCCGTCTAATTACCGAAATGGTATTATTTGCTAATCTAATTATAATATACCTATCTAAATATATAGAAATCAAGTGTCACGATGTTTGTCCACTATAAACTCCGAAATTACATATTTTCGTGAAAATTGGTATTTATGTATAATTTGGTTCAACTTGAGAAATAGGATAATTTATAATTAAGATTAATGGTCTCAATATTTATTAATTATAAAAGAAATTGTATCCTCATTTAGTGTGTTGGAAAGGTAGTTGTTATGCTTTTTTGAAACATGATACAATATTTGCATTCTTCCTGACGGTAAGCAAGCCATAGACAACGGCGACCTCTTATGACAATGAAAATCATCGGCAGTATGCCTGCAAGCCAATCTCTAGCTGGCCTATCTCAAAAAGCGACGAAGAAGAATCACTTTATTAGATTTACGGTGAACGTTGGCAAAAGTCGACCGCAGCAACACCCACCATGTTCGATTGTAAATCTAAGCTATTCTTCAATACATTTGAACATACAAAAAAAATTGACAAAGTTTGTTCAGACTTTCAGCAGTAAAGATACTGGAAGATCCAAGAACGCAACACACCCAAGCATATTACTAAGGCGAATGCTTCATCTGGATCAGTAGAACATGTGTAAAACACGAATGCGGGAAACATTATACACCTGTATCAAAACAGTGTCCATGTTACTGTATTGCCCCTATGTATATGGTGGACAGCACGTACTGGTATAAAAATCGTTCTAAAGTCATGAGGTCCTAGAGAGTCGAAAAAAAAGTGCCTACAGGAAAGTTACGAGAATAAAATGATAAACTTTTTTACGCAGCCATTTCACTAATTACCAGATTTCTTCAACATCCGTGACAATTGAAAGTCTGGACACACAAGCAGTAGAGATCAGTAGGTACACTCTACACTAAAGAATAGATTCAGGTATTTATTTCTCCATCATAATCTTCACTTGGTACAGCGTTCAAACTCCGTTATGACAAATGATATCAAATCCTATTTTGGAACTTAAGGATTTAATGAAGAAATCTAACGGTTTTTTAATATCTATTTACAACTGATTGACATCTCTCGACAGCCCCAATTAAGAGACAAGGCTGTAAGGTGCTGTGCTGTGTTCTATCATGTCATAATTTAAATCATTTATAATTCTTGTCAAATGCTACCTAAACCTATAATCTATAGATTGTTATATTTAAAATGTTATAATTTATACTTTAAATGAAACAAAACATATACTAAAACAAGTTCAGACAATACAGTACCTATGATTTTAACAAAACAAGCATGTAAATGAGATCCATATAAGCTTACTAACAAAGAAAAGGAGTGCGGCAAGCAGAGTGAAGCGTCAATGTATATAGGTAAGGTCCCCTTAAACTTACATAATACTCAAAACAAAGTCAGTCTAATAACATGTAATGGACGAAGCGTAAAGTACCAACTAATATAAAACAATTGAAAGAACTATAAGATACTCACCCAGGGCAGATGACACTTATTCTTGTTATGATGTTGAAACGTTTATCGAAGTTGCTTCGAGGCGGTGAAGCGATGACTGTTTACAAAAATAGTAGGGAAGCAATTAGCGGCAACTCACTGTTCATACTTGTGTTTGATCGAATTTTTGTATTGGAAGTTGGGAGATAAGCACATCCCTTGAAAGATAGCAAACTTAATAATTAAAAACGTTCCCAGCGCCACCAAGTCCCAATCGTTGATCCCAATATGCTTAGCGCTAATCTGTTACACGTAAACCGATTAGGCCTCCCACGGCAGCGGCTCAAGCCTAGGTTCGATCCCTCGGTAAGGAGCCCTTGAGTGCGTCGCTTGCGCCATACGGTGACACACAAATATACATCACTGCCACAACACTACACGATCACCCCCACACACGTGCACGCTTACACGCTTACACATGAAAGTGGAAGGGTTTACTTTTTCCCTTATCGAACTGAAAAACTCTCAATTTTCCGATAATAAATACATGGAGGAGTTGTTGAGACGTGTATGCTTGGTACACATATACGTTTCAATAACTCATACATATATGATTAGTTAGCTAGGTTAGCTAAGATAGGTCGCGATTTTGCATGCAATAGGCAGCAACCAAGCCGAGGTGTGCCGTGCACTCTTGAGCTGGTTGCCAAAATAAAACCGGCTGAGTGCCTTAAGAGCTCGCCTTAGTAGTCCGGTGAAACTGTTAAGACCTTGCTGGGTCAATAGCGTAGTCATTTCGAAATATTATTCATATTGAATTAACCTATCGGGTAAGCGAGATTTACATAATTTATGGATGAGCCCTCCGTGCCAGACCTTATCGAAGGCCTTGGCGATATCGAAAAAGACTGCAATTGTACGTTTCGGTTTACGTTTTGGATCGGCTTTAAATTTAGAGAAAATGTACTCCGTGAGGCGGTGTACTTGATTCGTGCAAGAGTGTTCGGCGTGAAATCCGAACTGCTAAGGTGTTATTAATTTTAAATCTGTAATCGAGAACTGCAGGCGGTTCAGAAGGAGCCGCTCGTAAAGTTTTCCTAAGGTATCTAACAGACTAATGGGGCGATAGCTAACGGGAAGCGTAGCTTTCTTGCCGGGCTTGTGAATACCTATCACTACGGCCTTTTTCCAGATGGCCGGAAAGTGACCCTGGGACATGGCCGCATTGAAGACGCAGACCAATAGAGCTATGATGCGATCAGGAAGGAGTTTCAGAACCTCGTTCCTGATCCCATCGGGACCTGGGGACTTCCTAGGCTTGAGACGCTTGATTGCGCCTGCAACTTCATCGAAAGCGGTCGCGGTTAGGGTATCCGCCGGAGGTGACGCAAGTACATGCTCCGCAGCTGATTCGATTAATCCGTTATGGAAAGGGTCAGTGTTATCAGTGTTTGGCGAACACTGTTTCTCTAAGCTTGTGGCAAGGCATTCTGCTTTATCTATGTTATCGAACGCGGGAGGCAACCCGGGGCCTCTGTCGAGAGGAGGCATTGAAGTGACCATATCTGATTTGAGAATTCGCGCTAGAGTCCAGTACGATAGGTGAGATGGCTGGAGACCCTCCAGGAGTCTGTGACACCTGTCACCCCGGATCTCAGTAATACGAGACTTGACTGTTTTTCGTAACGATCGTAAACAATCGCGATTCTCTACAGACGGGTAAGCGTCGTAAGCTCGAGTCACGGCGTTCTTTTCCGTGATCAATGCTCTCACGTCGTCAGGGACTATAAAACGGCGATCGTTCGCCGCTTGTACCTCTTTCGAGGTCACTCTGACGGCGGTCTGGAGATAATCAACCAGGGAATCGATGGCCCAATCCGCGTGGGATTTAGACACCAACACGTCCGGAATCCTGTCTAAACTACTAGACGACGGATTTTCTTTAAAATATTGAACGAGTTTCGCGTAATTAGCCACCCTAACCGACGGCGGGGTGAAGTCTGAATTGTGTCCTAACTGTAAAATAACCAGGCGATGATCTGAATCGAGTTCGTGTACGACTTGTGTGAGTCGTACAGGAAGCGTGATATTTTTTAAGAGAGCTATATCTAAAACTGTGGGTTGGCAATGATCTTGATAGTGCGTGGGTTCCGAAGGGGCTATGACGTCAAACGCGAGAACCCTACCTAGTTCGTCGAGTATCCTCCCGTTACGAGGGGTACACGGACTATTCCAGATAACGTTCCCGCTATTGAGGCCCCCGCTATAATAACCGAATCTCCTAAATTAAGTAGCACCTGCAAATCGGATCTTAGCAATTCTTTGTTCGGTGGCAAATACGTGGAAACTAAAATAATATTCGAGTGACCGGTCATACCTAATTTACACACTGACACTTCCATATTGGTTAGCGCGGGTGGATCTAACAGCATGCAGTACAACGAACGCCTAAAATAGATTAACGTGCCACCCCCGCGGGTGACACGGTCGTTCCTGACTATACAGTAATTCGCGATTCTCGGATTACGCATACTCGGTTTTAACATCGTTTCCTTGATGAGGAAAACGTCAATCACGCTAAAAGTCAGCTACTAGATCGCGCTGTGTCCGAAGGGATCTCGCATTGAAAAACGAGAGACATAGACCGCGTGGTTTTACTTTATTAAGACCTGTAAATTTTAAAACTTATTTAAAAGAGGGTGACCGGGCGAGGCGCTGAATAGTGGCTACGATAGCCGGGAAGCGCGCTAGTGCGGTAAGAAGACCTAGCTCCTCCTCGACCTTTACTATGGCGTGGAAGGCGAGAACCTCCTTCATATCGTGCTCGCGGAGTAGATGTTTCATCCAGTCAAACTTACTGGACAGAGAGGATGTGGAAGCATAAGCCGCCTGTGGCGGCGGCGCCTGAGGCTTAGAAGAAGCCTGAGGCTGAGGTCGGGAGGCCCAGGGGGCCATAGGGGCCCGCCCGGGTTGAGCCGCGCGCGGCACAGAGGGTGGCGAGCGCGGTGAGATCGTGGGCACGGGCGCTACATGGGCGCGGGAGGCGCCAGGCAGGCCCGGGAAGGCCTCCACGGACATGAGAGGTGGAGGCGGAGGGCGGATGGTGGCTACAGGCGCCCTAGGCGCCTGCCTCGCTTGACGAGGAAGTTGTGTGCGCGGCGCGCGGGGACAGCCGCGATAATTCGCGAGGTAACCCGCGTTACCGCAGAGCACACAGCTGGGAGGATCGAGAGTGCCAGGAGTGCGCGCGGACTCCTTCGTGGCGTGGTCTCCCGCCGACCCTACTTAGGTGAGATAAGGGTATGAAGATGATGATGAAGTAATTAAACAAGAGCATTAAACACCTCACTATTCAGTTCGTTCCATAAAATTTGCGAATTGGTTGTTGTAATTATATTCTTTGATATATAAGAGACAACAAACATAGTAAATTGGTACAATATGGTTAGGAGTAAATGAGAGAGCTCATCTCTCTAAACTGTGAATGAGATGTGGATTGTGAATTTTTTCCATCTTTAATTAGGGGGGTGTCTAGCGCCGCGTGTGGCTGTCGGACCGTAAATCATTTGCACTTATTAAAACCGTCGAAACCAACCTCTGAGACGATTGTTAGCCTTTCTCAAAAATAAGTTTTACAACCGATTCCATAAGGTGTGATTTCCTCTATCCAAAACACCCGAGTTACGCAAACATTTCAAGATTATCGCTCTTAAATCTTATAATGTAAGGTGTATTTTCACCTTTTTAATAACTGCATCTATACAAGATTTTATTAATCATGTATTTCAAATCTAGTAGTGAAGGTATATTTTTGCTTGATTGAGCCTATACATGTTTACTTATAATTGATTTTTTATATTTATACCTAGTTATTTTTTCTTTGAATAGCGCTTTTAATGCTTTGCCGATTTGACCGTTTGACCACAATCTCGTCTGATGTTAAACAGCGATGTGGTCTAAGATGGTAAACACGTTAAACCTAGAGCGGAAGATTCTCAACACACAAGGAACACACCAACAGATGCTAGAGGATAGTTATTCAATTCGAGGGTGGTAGCT
>JACEII010000050.1:369817-393418 GCA_014332785.1 Antheraea mylitta | reverse complement strand
ATATTATAAAGATGTAAAATTTGTGAGTTTGTGACGTTGTGTGTTTGTTAGGTTGTAGGAGGTAATCCCAGAAACTACTGGTCCGATATGAAATTATAGTATTATTATTATTAATTAATTATATATCATCACGCTAAGACCAATAGGAGCGGAGCACCAATGAAGAGTGTTTCAAAATCGGGGTTTTTTCCTCTTGAGAGCTTCCGCTACGTGTTAGCGTTAGCCCAAAATAACTCTTCCACGCGAATCACGAACAACGTATAGGCAATTAGAAACATGGTAAAAATCACAATTGCACATTTACCCTGTAAATTGCAATACTACAAAAAATATCTCTTAAATAACTCGGTTTTCTTGACGATGTCTTATTACCATTAACACATAGGTATTGATAGAATACACACATTAAATAAATATATTGCAGCAGATCATTCTCTTAAGCGAAAATATAAACGAGATCTATTTAGACAATCTATTAGAACTTTAGATAAAAACAAGATACCTACCGGTATATAAGGCTTTCAGTATTTCAGATTGTAAATCGTAACTACGTTAACAGACATATTTATTCACTTCTACTACCGTGATCAAAGGGTCGCTGTAGTTAAGTACTTAGCGACAGATCTTTAGCTCATACTTGTGTACATTCGTAATTAACTCGCCCCAAACATATGCGGTGTTATGACAACAAAATAAAATACGTGTTGAATACTTGCTTTAAAAGCAATTCGTATCCTATCGAGGCAAGTTCACATTATCCATTTTCGTAAGTCTACATTTTTTTTTTTACCTGGAGAGATAATGTATCGTGGACTGTCCCCCGGGGGAAGGACTGAGCTGAGTCAACCGCCAACTGCGTGCTGGGTCGCAGCTGCCGGTGCCTTTCGGCGACTTCAACCGACTAAAACTTCACGCCAAACCGAACGCCGTACTATGGAAGTGTCGTGGGGGAGCGTGAGCAAGCTCCGCGATAGACCTAACCAAAGCAAGACAAAAGAGCAAGGTGGCGAACATTCAGCGAGCGCGGTGGATCTAATACGAAATTTTTTTAAACCAAGTATTCAATACGTATTTAAGTTTTTTGTAATAACACCGATTAAGTTTAATAACTTCTCACAATAGACCGGTAGCCTATTACTTTTCAACTTCTCAATTCAGCACGTATTATAATAATACAATTTCTACAACTGTCTTTTATTTATTTTTCAGTTTATACATATCTATTTCAGAGATTGAGGATAAACATTGGGTTATCTAAAAAGCAAAACTTAAGTGTGCATTAACATTTTATACCGAGGTAATGTTATACAATTTTTGTATTATTTCTATTTCTCTTTATATTGTTTCGTTTCTTTTATAGCCAGCGCTCGTGTTGCCATATTTAAATTTTATTCGCCTTAATGTTGCCACACACAGGAGTGCTTGCAATCTCATACCTAATATATTACAAAATTATTCATGCAGTCTGGAAAAATAATTTTACGCTACAGAGCATTGTCTTTAGGTTCATTTTTGAATAGACGAAACTGCAAATTAAAGTATGTCCAAGATACAGATGCTGGAGAAATAGAAGCGATTTGGGAGCAATGTTTTTATTTAGAACGAGGCCGTTTGAATCTGGATAATAGGGTGACCAATATTAAAAATACCATAATTACAAAATACCTTAATAAAGTATATTTTCATCATATCAGACTAACATTGGGCACAAATTGTGTCTGTTTGGTTATTATCACTTCACGAATATTTGCTCAAGAACAATTTCATTGATCACTGTTTGTCAGCTATTACTATTAGCTATAGGAAATATTTTATATGTGTTGATATGTGGAATATGATTTATCTATCGTATGCAAACGAATTGTATTTGGAATAAGAACATGGACCTAAATGTTGAAAAAACTATCCGTAAAATACTATACTCAAAGGCCATCATTTCGTTTTAACATTAAAGTTATTAGACGGTGATATACAAAATCATTACTCTCAAGATAATTATATGCATGTAATACTAATTCTAACATCGTCAGGCTTTATACTTGTCAAATTTGACGCCTACAAACGCCTTCTCAGGGCCTAAATTGAATAGAGTATTTTTGACCTTGTATCTTAATAAGAAAAATCATACGTAAACATTTCTTGTAGATCGGTACATAACCCGTGGGTACAAGATAAACCTTGTAAACCAGGTAAAGCTATATTGGGTTTCAAAATAAAATATCTACTATAAGTAACATATAAGTCTTAAAACATTTCGTTTTATTTCATATGCCTATCATCCATGCTTTATGAGAAACTATTAAAATATTAATTGGTAAGTCTTATAATATATAATATATAAGTCTTAATCGGTAGTTTGGTGATGGAGTTCATATTTAAAAGAATATATTGATATTGAGTTATTGTGGGCACCCTACATATAAGGTTATTGTTGGGTAAGTTTGATATTTGTACCTGTGTGTTTTGATTCGACAGAGGCGAGGGGACGTGTGTCCCGCGGCCACACGGCTCACCATCAAACGTGGACAAACAAATAGACATAACATTCTTCGTGATACCTTAAGGTTATTGTTGTTAAAGCCAACATTATTGTATGAGTCGGCAAACACTGATATTTTATTGTCGCGTTCTGGACATTGTTATGTTTATTGAGACGGTCATATTAGATATGTCTCGTATTGGATTAGAAAGATGACTTGTCACAGTGGCTCGCGTCATCTCGTCGAGTTTTCTTATTAGCCAGTGGTTGAGGTAGCTACAGGGTGGCATTACAATGGTGACCTTCTGAACTAACCTATACATATAATAATGAAGTGTCTGTATGTAATATCAAAAAAAAAAAAAAACGAAAGGTGTCAAGGGACACCCGGATGGAACGAAGTTCCTTTCGATTAATTAGTGAAGGAATTGTAATATTTTTTTTAAGTTATAATAATATTTTTTTTATTATTAACAAATATAATCTATACTAATATATAAATCTAAAGAGTTTGTTTGTTTGTTTGTTTGGTTGAACGCGATAATCTCAAGAACTACAGATCTGATTTGAAAGTTTCTTTTAGTGTTAGATAGTTCATTTATCGAGGATGGCTATAGGCTACATATCATAACGTTTAAACCGATAGGAGCTGAGCACTAATGAAGAATGTCTCAAAATTGGGCTATTTTGGAAGCTTTCGATGCGTGTTAATGTCAGTACTATATGCGTTGCCATGGTAACGCGATAATAATCTCTCGCAAATATTTTCATGGTTTATTTTGTGTTCCTATTAAAACAGTTAATTCTACGTTATTTTTGTTTCCAATTTTTAATTATATGTGGTACGTTTATATCGCAAACATTTCTAAAGTTTATTTTGTGTCGCTATTCAAAAAGTTTAGTAGTAATAATATTCATCCAATAAGATAGTCAAAGGAATTAATCCATACTGCCAATTCTGAAGTAGTTAATATAGGTAGTTTTTTTCTATATCCAAGATAATGTAAAGGTATAAGCGCCAAATCCTCTATGTAATATTTCGTAAATTTTTATCTTCTTTATTTTCAAGACAACAGAATTCATGCTTCGCGGTATTATTTATCTTTCATTTCATTTATGCACAATAAACGAACCATATTACATAAAACTCTACCAATTTAACACAATACACAGATAAGTAAGACAAGATTATGAATAAAATATAAAATCCACTACATGACAGACTAAAATCCCGCCAAAAACTCCTCAAAAACTTTATTCTACGTTAGTTTTGTACCCAATTTTTGATTTGTGATATATTACGTATAATAAAAGTAAAGTGAGTGTATTTTATATTTAAAATATCCGTGATGCTACAAATATCAACATTTTTTTTAATTCTGTGGATATGTCTGTTTTTTTTTTATTTGTTCCGGGTAATCTCCGAAACGGCTGGACCTATTTGAACGGTTTTTTTTTCTTAGAAATGACTACGCTATTGATCTAGCAAGGTCTTAATAGCTTCACCGGACTACAAGTAATATTTGAACGGGAATTTTACGGACAAATAAGTAACTAATTAGCTGTTTTATTTTAAGCTAGCGGGTTCAGCAGACGTTGCCCGCCCTTATAATAAAACAAACTATACCTATACCTTGCCCAATAATCATTTTATATATTGGTGAAAACGGCATGAAGATGCGTTCTGTAGTTTTTGATCTTATCGCGAACAGACATATAGACAGACGTGGAACAGGACTTTTTCTTACACTATGTAGTGATAAGCTGTTATCCGTGCCTTCGTCAATGTGAAATTAATCAAAAATATGTTGTTCACTGTAAACATACACGAGCTGTACTGGACTCCAAGATTTTTTTATACCAAAAGGCAGCAAACAGGCTGACGGCCCACCTGATGGTAAGTGGTTAACGTCGCCTATGAACAACTGTAACACCAAGGGTATCGCTGTTGTAATTGAAAGTCATATGTTTATATGTGATTTAAATTATAGCAAGGTATGATAATAACTTAATTATATCGACACTATGGACATATTATATCTATATAATAAAAAATTTAACACATATTGTTCGAAAATGTATAGCTTAATATTTCCATTACTTTCTTATATAGTGTAAGTGGGCACTAAGGGTCATATATAGCAGTTTAAAGTTCCAGTTATGTGGCTGATGATAAATCTCTTCCCATTCGATTCACTATTAGTATTCACATATATAATGTACAAGTACATGTTACCTGTTACAGTAGAGTATGTGCGTGTGATACTTACAAATATTTTTGAAAGAGTATTATTGTAATTTACACTAGATATGTGATCAAAATTTTACATTTATTTAATATATTTAAAAAAAAAACGCGTGCGGAGCCGCGGGCAACAGCTAGTGTTATATAAACTTAATGAGTAGGCTCAATTTTCGTAATAATTGGCTTGTGGTAACTAAAGTAGGAAACATATGTTTGGGATCATTATTATTATTATTTTTTATTATTTACAAAAAACCTGTATACACTCAACAAAAATAATCGTCGCGACACCACACTGTTCAATGCGAAATGAAAATATCTGGCTTGCTTTCTATAAGAGAGAGAGAGACAGACAGAGAAACATGCGACGCCGCACAGCTTACAATAGCTTACTATAGGAAAAAGTGTCGTGACAACTTTTCGTAAGAATTTTTTCCGTCTAGCCCCCTTTCACAACGCGCGATAAGGAACTTCGTTCCAAAAGAATACAGGTTGGGTATAAAAGTATACGCGCTACTGTTGACAAAATGCAATTTTAAAAATTTTTGGCGTTCTGTCTGTCTGTGTGTTCTGAGTAATCTTCGAAACGGCCGGACCGATTTTGACGGAATAGCGGTCATCATAACAAATAATTTAGTATAATTTAATTTAGACTAGCTCTTAACCGTGGCTACGCCCGCAGTACTATCTCCAAAACGGTTATACCGATCTTCGCGAAACTTTCGTTGGCAGATAGCTGACCTTATAAAAAGTACTTCAAGCAATTTTAGTTTATACTAGCTGTTAACCGTGGCCCCGCTCGCAGTGCTATCTCCAAAATGGTTAGACTAATCTCCACGATTTATCAGATTTAAGGCGCGATGTCAAAAAGCCATTATAGGATGAACAATGGCGGTGTCCAGAGTTGACAAATATCTCTGTGTAGCCTATAAAAACGATTGCAATGTTGACTGAGTTTCTAGCCGTGTTTGTCTAAGAGTGGACTGTTTTCCGAACCGGTAATAGTTTTGACATTAAGGTTCGCCTTGTTATGACCTAAATTAAGTAAAGTATTTTTGATTTTGATTAACCTCCATTTTTCTTTTTTCACATTAGCGATCTTTCGAGCTTCAAATCTTCATTAAGCTAAGTCCAGTACTATCTTAAAATAACACCTTAGTTTCTTTAGTTTCGTATCACACATCACATATTAATATTGATCAATAAATAAACAACTCAAACAAGTGGCAAAAATTGTTTATATGCTTATACTGATATTGCAAAAACTGACCTAAATATGATCTATAAACATTATAATCCCTTCCTTTGTATTATAACACGACAAATGGGGTGTAAGGGGTGTCGAGTAACATCTTAAGACTTGAGACACCTAAGCCAATCTCACCTGCACGTGGTGCACCCTGCTGATCAACAAACGAGGCAATGGCGACAGCGGGGTGGTAGGGTTTTACAGCCCGACCGGGTCGCAACCACCATGTATATGGCGAAAAAGCCCGTCATAGTGACTCGCTTTTGCGCGTCGCGTTTCGGGATCAGCCTGTGCATATCCAGTACCAGGTGACTTTCGTCATTATGTTTTTTAATGATGCGGCGACCACCGAGAGACAGATCATCCATCGTCGGTCGCCGCTGTCATGCCTGTGCATATCCAGTACCAGGTGACTTTCGTCATTATGGCCGGCATGACAGCGGCGACCGACGATGGATGATCTGTCTCTCGGTGGTCGCCACTGTTTTTGGATTGTACTATGCTTACCATCAGGTATAGTGCAGTCACTTTGTCGTGCTATAATAAAAAAAAGTGAGTATACTTTACCTAAATGCTTATATCAGAGAAACAATGATATTTATATTTGTAATATCATTGCAGAGAAATCATAAATATGTTTCGTACAACGTCAACGACAACAGGCGTCACTATCACGTCTGTCTAAGGTGGCTTATCCCAAAACGTGATAAACCAAAAAAGAGGCACTGTGCCGTTTTTTATCACCTTGTGGTATAATGGTCGTAATCTAGTCAGACACTGTCACCGATCCTACTACCCGGACTCTTATCTACCTCAATAAGAATTCAGCGTAATGATATTTACAGGGCGCATAACAGCTCCTGCAAACCGCAATGTATGTAGATAAATATTTTTACAAGTAACATGTTGTGGTGCTCGTATTATTCAAATGTGTACCAATAACATAGCATTTACGGTCGACCATAAAACTACAATCGAACCGTACGAATAAATATCGGACCTCTGTAACATATAACCTCTCTTACGCTGATACTACGCTTACTAGATGGTGCATTCTTGCAAACTAGCGCTCTCTTTCTCTGCTATTACTGATCTTGGAACTTTTTAAACAATTAATAGATGGCGTTGATAACATACTTTTTTCTTAGTAGATGTATGTAACAGAAAAAGGGCAAAGAGCACCTTCCATCTAAAGCTAAAAAGCTATATAGGTATACATATATGTCATAGATTTATTTTTAAAGTTAAACTATTTTCTGTCGGCTTAAGTTTTTTCTTCCATCTATCGCATGTCGCATTATAGTTTGCGTGCGATCGCAGAGTAAGAGCAATGTGAAAATCGCTTGGCAGAGTATCCAACGCCAATGTAGCGGTGCCGATGGCTCAACTCAAAATGATTCAATGATATAATTAAATATTATGTTAATTTCTTCAAATAGGTCGATCATCTGAATTATTGTATTCCGTAATATGCAGATTGAAATTAAAATGTATAGTTGGATATCTCGTCTATTGATATTTCATTATCGTTCTCCCGTCCCAATTATTAAGTTAAGATTTAAAACACGATTTTAATACCCCAAATCGAATAATCTACCCAAAATATTCAGTTAAATGCCTACGTTCCGAAAAAAGTGTTATTTGCATCGTGGTCTCATAAAACTACACATTTTTTTAATTATTTTGTAACTATGATAAGATACATTTGTATCGTCAAGAGGTCTATATAGTCCATGTCACACTAATATCTAATTCTGCGTGACCCTAATAACTGTAAATAAGATGTTGGGTTAATACATCTAATCAATAAATTATGTATTTGCCTTTAAAAGGGATCAGTAAACAATTTTAGGAACTGTGACTATGCAGAAAGCTGCCAGTTATGGAAATTGTGGATACCCTCTTTTTCCTAATATACCCAGATATACTGCCTCGTCACCCACCATATTTTTCCATATTACAGCTAGTTAAAAGAATTATTTCAGTTCAGAAAAACAACCGTTTATTAAAAACGCAATCGATAAAATCGACTGTTACTAACTGTAATTGTTACTGACATCAATAAACCCGAACAAAGGAGGCTTATCCAGCGCTTGCTACGTCCATGTATGAGTTATAATAATACAAGGCATAACGCGGGTTATGGGTTAGGTCGTAACCCGCGCCGAGGTTAATTTTACACCTGTACTTATTTACCCCGCCTTAGTACATATAATCTTAATAACATTCCCTCCAGTTTTTACATATCTCTTTGTACAAATCTACATCAAAGGTCATAATTACCTCAGAAGCTACATAAGATAAATCTATATATTCCTTTTACAGTTATTGAACATGTATAACTCACTGTCGCTTTTCAGCATTATTTTTTGGTTGCATTAACGTTAGTATATGGGATCAGACCTTTCACAGAGACATTAAACCTTTTTTAAATTTCGGTATTTCAAGGGTCCGAAACGTGTAATACTCCAGGTGTTAGAAAAGTCTATAGGTTGTAATAACCGTTTACCAACAAGTGTTCCACATGCTTCTTTGGCACCACGGTGGTATAGATAATATTTAGCCAGCAGTTACATAACGTCAGATGGAGCTAAAATTAGAGTGACTTTCAAATGCAGCTACATTGATAACAAGCGATTGCTAGAAAATATCATAAATTCATTACAATAAATACAATATCTGGGTTAGTATAGCACTGTAACATTGAGTTGAATTTTCCCAATATTGCGTAAGGAATTCTTTTCTAAAGAAAGCACTGGGTTAACCACCACCCCAATAAGTAACGTATTAGAGATTTAAAATACTGAAAATTGATTATTTTTTCATATATATAGGATATAATAAAAACATTCCAAGAGTCTAAGAATCCAAATTTCTTGAGATGTTCTCCTCTACCGACATCAGTTAGTAATATGTACGTACGTATCACAAACGGTTCAGTATACGCGGTATGCGAAAACTTTATAAATGCATACCAAGATATAATCCTGCGGGCACCTGAAATGACCTTAACTATTCGACCATCAAGACTTTCGTCCAAAACTACTATTTACACTAAAATAGGGTATTTATCTTCGGAATGTTACTTGTAAGTCGTAAGTAAGTACTTGTAAGTAATACAGGCATTATAATATATACGATAGCATTATTTTAGAGAAACGGCCGAATTTGTTCTTAATGAATATATAATTGCGGTAAGTAATAAATTAAGTCAGTTAAGGAGCTTAATGCTACGTGTAAGTTTGGTTTTCAGTTCACTTAAGTTGGAACAAGTTTGTTCAAGTTGCGTTAAGTTTTTGTGACGGCCGACAAGCGTAACACCCTCCCACTATCTCCGGTTCACTAGTTATTCGAATTATATTTTGAGTACAGTCAGATCATTATAAAGATTGTTTGTTTAAGTAACTACATATTTATACAAAGAAATTATTCACTTTATATTATTTTAGAAATTGTAAACATAAAGAAAGAAAGTAAACGTTTATTAGTAATAAAATTTGTAAAAGAAAAATAGTGCGTGTATCAGTGTATACACGCAATTTTTTTTTTTCGAAATGTCTACGCTATTGACCCAGCAAGGTCTTAACAGCTTCACCGGACTACTAAGGCGAGCGCTTAAGGCACTCCGCCGATTTCATTATGGCAACCAGCTCAAGGGTGCACGGCACACCTCGGCTTGGCTGTTGCCTGTTGCATGCAAAATCGCGACCTATCTCAGCTAACCTAGCTGACTACTCATATGTGTATGAATTGTTGAAACGTATATGTGTACCAAGCATACACGCCTCAACAACTCCTCCATATATTTATTATCGGAAAATTGAGAGTTTTTCAGTTCGATAAGGGAAAAAAGGAAACCCTTCCACTTTCATGTGTAAGCGTGTAGGCGTGCACGTGTGTGGGGGTGATCGTGTAGTGTTGTAGCAGTGATGTATATTTGTGTGTCACCGTATCGCGCAAGCAACACACTCAAGGGCTCCCTACCGAGGGATCGAACCTAGGCTTGAGCCGCTGCCGTTTATACACGCAAAGAAACGAAACTTTTCTGGTTTAGGTATATGTTTTAAATTATAGTAACTGAGCGACCGAGCCTAGCTCGGTTCTTGAACAAACATTTTTAAATTAAAATAAACTGTTAGGTTTGCCTTAAAAAATTGACATTTTCTGACAATAAAAATATTTAAAAGATATATCTCTTCTGATGTCACTCGGATTCAAACTGGGGTTGGTTACACGAGTTTTCGAAGCAATCGATTTCCATCTGAGCTATTTTTGTTTTGACAACGTCGGCTAAATTTACCTTTATATTCTAGCTATATTTTCTCATTGCCTGAAAACTCAGTTAAAAAAGTTTTCTTTAATTCTTTATTTAAATTCTAAATTTCTTTAATTTCTATGTAAGTTTTCAAATATAAAAATATACAAGAATTGCTGGTTTAAAGGTATTAGATAGATATATACGAGAACGCTCATAAACAATACACCATACATAGTTTCGTATTATAAATACATTTATCCACTTTAGTATACCACAAAACTCAGACAGATACATCGTTCAACACGTATCACGTAACGAAAATTTTTCCCTTTTTTGCTATAAATAGTTTCACTTCAAAAATGTTGACAATTGACATCGTGTCAATCAACGTAGGCTCAAATCCTTTCGACTATGTCCAAACTTCCGGTAAAGGCATCGTGATGAAATCATAACAAATGTTAGCTACCCACCTCCGGTACCGCTCGTCATTCAAGACTCGAGATACTAGCGCCACATATTAGAGATACGCATTCATACTAGCGCCAAGCGACAACATATAAGAAAGACACATTAACTCTAACGGCATTTTATTAAAGATACATAAATGAGAATTATTATAATAATATAGATTTTAATGAAACATTTTTGGGGTGTAAGGGGTGTCGAGTAACATCTTAAGACTTGAGACACCCAATCCAACCTCACCTGCACGTGGTGCACCCTGCTGATCAACGAATGAGGCAATGGCGATAGCGGGGTGGTAGGGTTATACAGCCCGACTGGGTCGCAACCACCATGTACATGGCGAAAAAGCCCGTCATAGTGACTCGCTTTTGCGCGTCGCGTTTCGGGATCAGCCTGTGTATATCCAGTACCGGGTGACTTTCGTCATTATGGCCGGTATGACAGTGGCGACCGACGATGGATGATCTGTCTCGCGGTGGTCGCCACTGTTCTTGGATTGTACTATGCTTACCATCAGGCATAGTGCAGTCACATTGTCGTGCTTCAATAAAAAAAAATCCAATAGGAATTGATATTATTAATTTATTACTTGCATAACATTAGTTATTATGATAATAATAGTAATTGCTTTGACTGCCATAGTTTGACCTCTAAAGGGCTAGGTTGCTACTCTACACGCATAATTGTATGTCTAAACATATTTCAGATACATAAATAACAATGATTTTATATAGAATTGATGTACGTAAATAATATTAATTTGTTCATTAATATGTATATCTTTGTGTTACTTAAAACATATAGGGGAATTATAAGTAAATGGTAATTGCTTTGATTTATATAGTACGTCTTATATATTATATAGTTCAGCTTATAAAGGGCAAGATGTCGGTGTTATCTAGGCATTACTTTGTGAACAGTACTGTAAGCCGTCATTCTGGGAAAATAAAGAGTGAAAGTAATTACTTAATATTTATTGGCATCCTCACTGCATCGACTATGTCGTATATACCCTGCTAACACAAATTAGTACGGCGTTTTTCTAAAAACGCTTGGGGAGCTACCACTCTCAATATGAAAATCTATCGCCAAGCAAATGCTGGTGTGTTCCGGCGACTGTACTTAAGAGCCAGTGCTTTCGAGATTTAGCGTGTTAACCATTCTATCGATTTTTAATACCAAACGAGACTGAAGTAAAACACTAAAATCTATAGACTATTAAAATATATGATTCAATAATAATTATAATACGAATATAATAATTTAGGTAAATTGACTCAGGTTATATAGGTGATAAATTTTACTCGATCCTTTACTTTTATTCAAACAAAGCTCTTGTCTATGTTAAAATATTAGATAATATTCACAAGAGTACTTGCTGATACCTATAATAATTTACTAAAGTAAGTAATGAGTAATAGAATCGTTGACAGATCAAATTGTAGACACAGAGTGTTTAACATAGCAAACGATATAGCTTTATTGAAATCATAGAGTATTATACAACTATATCAAAAGGCATTATTGATTTTATCCGTAGATAGTACAATCCGCACTAATTTATTAAAACGAGTTTGTGTTTTTTTGGCACGGTCACTCTGTAGTTGCGCCTTAATTACTCAGCTAATTATTATGAAAATTCGGATACACATCGTAAGGAAGAGAAAAAAGGACATATAGTATCTTTTTTTTAAAAAATAGGAATTATTACCGATGAATGGGTGAAAGTTATAGTGACGCAAGCAAAAATTCGATGAGCAAATCAAAATTATTTTCTATAAGCAGTCTTGTTACAGCATGTTCAATGAGTAATATTGACTTGGTAGGTTTTTATAAAAAAACATATACTTAACATATATAATAATTGTAAAGGACTTATTAGCTCATATTAGGTCGACTGTACAAAGAGACGGATGTCATTGATAGAGAATTGATGGGCGCTACACGATCGACTGAGGGACGCGAAGCGACACGGACGCTGTAATGTTCTCACATTTAAATATTATATGTATGAACATATGTATATCATTATTTACTAATTGATGACCATAAACTTCATTTATTTACTGCTTTTAAAACGACTGTTAGTTCTTAATAATAGTTCCGAGTAATACAGTCTTTGTTGTGCGCTGAACACCAAGAACAATAGTTATCTATGACGATTGAGATTCCAGTAACTGTCATCAAGGTAGTGCTACCCAAAGAATATTGTAATAATATTTCTCAATGTTTATTTCCTAGGTGAACTTTGCAAACATCAGGATAGAGTTTTCAACTTAATTCGTAGAAATAATTCTAACATTTTGATTAAAATACTCTTTAGTGCTGAACTATATTGTATAAAAAAGTCTTGTGCATCAAAACTCATCAGATTCTGTCTTTTCCATCAGTAAATCTAAAGATATAGGTATATTCATAAAATAGGGAATATCAGTGGCATAACTATACCATGTGGGGCCCGTGGCAAATTCTTTTGATGGGGCCCTATCAGTAAAAATCGTCACGTTGTACTCAGTGTAATTTTAATAAACTTCGTGATTCTCAACGGACTCAATTGTATTATGGTCTCACTTTGGATTTTAAGCAGAACTTATAAAGATATACTTTTCAAATAAAATAAAATGCTGAGGTACAATGTAAAAAAATATTTTTGAACTCACAGCCTCTTGGACCAGGGCCCTCTTGGGTCGGGGGCCCGTGGCATTTTGCCAGCCCTACCATCCTATCGTTACGCCACTGGAGAATATACATTTATACACAAAACAGTATTTATTTCATGATTATATTAAATTACTTCCAAAAAATAAAGCCGAATAATTATTTGTATTAGTTGTTCAATTACGTTACCTCCAGAGGTAAAAAAATGTTAGGGTATTTATGTATTGCCCCGAAATGAATGGCTGATTATTATAACACACAGCGGTACCTCTTAATAGAACACAAATTTTCAACACGAAAACACAATAAAACGAGATCGAAAACGTATTTACAATACTAATCCAATATGTAACCCATTTACGAACTGTTGAAACCAATGCCGTGACGCACGTGTCACGCACACGCCGCGCACACGGCACGCACGCGCCCCAAACACTTCCACAATGTTGATTGTAAATATACAGTAATTATGTTACCGAGATTAGAAATATTATAAATCCTTTTTTAATGGAAATAAAAGCCGGAACCGACAGAGACGATAAAAGAAAGATCGTATTTCACTTTTGAATTTAACACGTCTTTAGTCTTGTTGTAATTCGAAACTCGATGAAAAGAAAGAGAGATAAATAATAGGTCTTTACCTATGAAATTGCCGTTCTGCAGTACTGGCCATTTCAAATTAAAATAATTTTTGTTTGGCTGAGAATTCTAATTTCAAATTGATTTTATATTAAAAACATGGAATTCGAGTTTTTGGCGGGATTTCAGTCTGTCATGTAGTGGATTTTATATTTTATTCATAAACTTGTGTTTCTTGACTCTATATTGTGTAAAGTTGGTGGTGTTTTATGTAATATGGTTAGTTTATTGTGCATAAGTGAAGTGAATGGAAAATAATACCATGGAGCATGAAATTCTGAGGTGCCACAAAAACTCCCTGGAGGGTTCTAACAAGAGGTCCACCATCTTGTTGGAATATTGATTGACACGACGCTTGATATTGTAATGATCGTACGACGCTTGTAATATTATTGATTACTCGACAATGGCAGTAATAATCTGAAAGATTGATTGCCAAAAATAAAGTTAAAAAAAAAACATGGAATTCTTTTCCCAAAAGTAGTCAGTTGTTTATTGATTAGTGTTACTGACTTCAACACATTTTGATAGCGGGATTATTTAATATTAGCTACGCCACTCAAAAAATAGAGCGAATAATAAACATATTGTTTTCTTTTTTGGGTCTAACTATATGCTATTGGCCTTATAGGTGTTCACAGCTTCACGGGAGTAACGTAGAGTTATGGAACTCAGCCGCTTGACAACAACCTCAAGAGTGCCAAAGTAACCGAACCTCGGTTTGGGCTATTACCTTCGATACAACAACGCAAATTTGATAAGCTAAACATACGTATAGGAATTAGTGAAGGACACATGTGTAGCAGCATGTATATTGTATCTGTGAACTTAGTAAACTAAAATAAAATGAACACATTGTATAAAGGTTTGCTGCAAGTTTGTTTTTGACGTTCGCATTTGAGTTTTCCCAGTTTTTTAATTAGACTGAAAGATACTTTGTACTTTTACAATTTGTAGTAGAGAACCAATGGAAAACATGAGCTTGTTGTAAACTATCCATATAAGGATAAAATAATCATTCTGTCATAGATAGGTATGTATGTATATATATTACACCTCACATACATTTTAACTTTATTTTTGGTAATCAATCTTCCAGATTATTACTGCCATTGTCGCGTAGTCAATAATATAACGAGCATCGTGCGATCACTTCAGTATTAAGCGTCATGTGAGTTAATATTCTAACAACACGGTGGATACCTTGTTAAAACCTTCCAGGGAGTTTTGGTGGCATTTCAGAATTACATGCTCCATGGTATTATTTTCCATTCACTTCACTTATGCACAATAAACCAACTATATTACGTAAAACACTACCAAATTTACAAAATATAGAGTCAAATAACAAAAGATTATGAATAAAATATAAAATCCACTACATGACAGACTAAAATCCCGCCAAAAACTCGAGCGCTGATTTTTTGTTTTAATTTGAGTTGTTTCATTCTACGGAAAAGACAATGGTATATAAACCATGAAGCCAAGTCGGAGATGAATATTGTGAAGTATATCATTCACGATATAACAAGACTATCCTCAGTTCGTTTTATTGTAATTCTTATAAAATGAAAAATATTCTCTAAATAAAAAATATATTATTTTCGAATGAAGATTTTGTTGCAAAAATTAAAATAAAGAAACAAACCGACGACTTGTTTTTAGTAAGAAACTTTAGTACGTTACCCTAACAAGCCAAAGTGGAAATGTACCGCATTACATAATCCTGGATTTTTTATACCTGTAATGTATCAAAAAATAAAAATGTATCATTTAGACACGAAACTATATTACTGAAACAATCATGATTTAACAATTCGATTTGATGCAGTGATAATTAAATCACGGATTTAGTTCAGCTCCTGCGAGCTGCGATTTATTTGTGTATTCATTCACACAAATCAACCCAACACATCGAAACATGTTTTTGTTTTTATTTCTAAATTGTGTCCATAGACCATGACGTCTGTTATAAATAACAAGTCCCATGACTCATTTACACAGTATACCATTTAATATTCACCTCTAAAATGTTAAATTTGTAAGCTAATGACTTCAGAAGGTCGGAAATATTGTTTTATCATATATATATAATATATTTCCTTTCATTTCCGAACGTCAAGTTAGCGATTACGTAGGTAATCTGTAGCAATGTATATGATTATAATAATTAAAACAAATATTTAAAAATACTCTGAGAAACCATATCCTTATAAAACCGTTGTTCATACGTTCTTCCAATTGATATTCAATTCCAAGTAGCGCGGAGAAAGATCGCCCCGGGACATCGGCCAATTGAATTTGAAAACAGAACATTGCCCCCCACCGCTGTGGACGTCGCCGCCCCCTCCCTACGACTACCATTGCAAGGGACACCAAGTTATCTGACGAAAATTGGATAAGAATATTTAAATTGATTTATTATAAAGCAAACATGATTAAGTTATAACTCACTTTTATATAATTTATACATATGTTACAATAAATCAAATAATTATTAGCATCGTTATATGATATTGTACTGATAAACAGTTTTATTGTTCTATATAGGTAGTTTTCTCAATGAATATGTCACTAACAAAGTATAAAGCTTTTTAGATAGACCAGTATATATACATGATACGTGTATTTATAAAATTAAGGTAAAGTACCAAATTGTATTTACAGTAAAAATATCGTGAACTATGTTTAAATAAACATAGGGATAAAATAAAGCAAACATTAGATTTATATAAATGAAAATCAAGTTCCGAATTTTACTACATCACTTCAGTATGGCTGCACCTATTGGGGTAACTATTTCATTTTTTAAATGAAAACTTCTTTAGGTGTCGTTTTTGGTATAGTTCTTTTTATTTTCTTGATGTGTTAGTATAGGGTGGTGAAATGATACTCCTGAATATACACAAAAAAAAAAATATTGATGACACTACATGACAATCCAAGACCCCGCAAAAAACTCCCATCATGTAATTTAAAAAATTGTTACAAAACAATGCAAATAATCCTTTGAAGGTTATATTGTTACGATATGTGTATATTTATATTCACTAGAAGCATGGTTACCCCAGCTGCTCTCTGCCCATCGCGGCCATTTTCCCGCCCATAGACAACAGTTTTATTGTTTTTATATTTATTTATTCGAGACGGGTGTTTTTGTGTTATTCTGCCGCGTATAGTTTTTGGCGTGTGCCTTTATGACGTAGCTATGGGACGATAGCCCGGGGACAGAATTATCATGATGTGACTGTTGACCGAATCTTTAATGCGTAGCTTTTTGTTCATAAATTAATATAGAACTGCTTACCTTGTTTATTATTTAAAGGTATACAATTATATCTTGATTTAAAAAAATGAATAACTTAGGTAGAGTTTTTGGCGGGATATTGGAATGTCATGTACTGAAATTTATATTTTATTCATAAATAATATTGTGTTATTTGGTCTTATGTTTTGTAATATTGGTAAATTGGTATGTAACAAGTGAAATGGATGGCAAATAATACCACGGAGCATGGATTTTGACTTGCCACAAAAACTCCCTCGAAAGTTCTAACATGACGGCCACCATTTTGTTAGTTTATTAAATGATCTCAAGAAAACTGTAATGTAAATTTTTTTTTATATCATAGCAGGCAAACGAACAGATGGGTCACCTGATGTTATGTGATCACTACCGTTCATAGACATTTGCAACTCCAAGGAAGTTGCAAATACGTTGCCAGCTTGTGTTTGGGAGAGGAGGGAATAAGGAACGGGAGAGGAAGTAGGAGGGGAGATGGTCTTCCCGCGCTGACACTGATCGAACGAAACGCAACAATGCAAGCACTGTTAATTCACGTCGGTTTTCTGTGAGAGGGTTATACTACCCCGGATGAGCCAATCCATTCATGTTGAAACTAGTAATTCAGCGTGGCTCTAACACCTACTACTACCTACTACCTACTCGAAAATAGCAGTAATAATCTACTAAAAGATTGGTTGCCAAAAAAAAGAAAAAAATAATAAAATTTACATATACACGTTTTAAACTAGATTATACATTTATATAATTTCATTTAAGTTTATACAATTTCTCCTCCATGTAGCGACAATATTTTCAGAACAAATATTACATATAAGGTAGTCTAGACTATCTGTTAAAACCTTGCTAGGTCAATAGCGTAGTCAGTTCGGGGAAAAAAAACCTTGCATAGAGCTTCACCGGACTACGTTCTCTATGCAAGATGCCACTGCAATCCGTTTAAAGATTTAGTAGTAAAATGGAAACATGTAAAAAGAGTAGAATTAATATGATATTATGATATTACTAGTTGTTTGTTGCTTCGCACGCATTCGTTAGTTCAAATACCCGCGACTATTCAAATACCCGCGACTATCAATTCTCATTACAATTAATTGAACGATACAAATTTTAAAGTATTATACTTAGTCATGGAATATACTAAATCATCTCTGCGGAATAGTACACAAAATACGCCAATTTAAAAATTATATAAAATAAAATGTTACGACCTTCCTTTACAACATACTATTTTCATCTAAATTACATTTGTTTATGAATTAGTCAGTAAGAATGACGAGCAATACAAATCTAATATGTTAATATTAATTCTTAGGCGTATCAATAGTTGACAACGGATCCAGGTGAACCCCAGATATGATAAGTCAGCGAGATTCAGAAATAGCCGTCGCGTTTTACACCCCCTGATATTTTACCCCCAACAATCATACATTGAAACATATACTTTATTTTTAATGTAATAAAGTTCGGAATATTGTTTGTACGAATACCTATATCGTCTATTTATACCACAGTTTGTATGAAATCAATCCAATATCAGTCGTTTGATCGGCTCGTTACGGACGACACAATGTTTATATTCTTTATTTTCTTTTCTAATAATATGTTCTAAGGAACATCCTTACATTAAATCACTATAGTTATTGACATTCTTTAAATTATTCTGCATACTGTCAATAGAAATAAAATTCATTTTAAATAACAAGCTGTAAAAGTAATCATTCGAAACATTCCTTTATCAGATTTATATAACAGAACATATATGAATATAAAAGAATTCTACATTTACATACATTATATCAAAGTTTAACTTTTGGAAAAGAAGGTAAGTGTTAGTTTGCAGTAAGATGGCATAAAGTTATCTTTTGATCTTTTTGTTAAATACGACGTATAGTACTTATAGGTACCTACATATGGCCATTTAATTCCAAACTAACTATAACTTATATTTTGATTCATAATATGTACATAGATGATGCGGCATACATATAAAAATAATAACATCGAGATAAAAGTAAGACTGAGACTAAGTCTAAGATTTTTAAAATCAGTGAAATATTAATAATATCTTGCCTATAAGTTGATCAAATGCATGTTAAAAACCTAACAATGATATTGATGTGATGATGATGCAGCATTGAAATAAATAAAAAATGAATTCTGTTTAATCTACGCGACGTGATTAATTAAACAACGCGCTATGAACTCAAAACGTGCTATAACTTTACGGTTATGCCTTTTTGCTACTGGCTTAAACTTTAGTAATTTGGTTTTTGCAGCATCCATGTTTGGCTGCACCAACAGCCAACATAGTTAGTCGATATTAGATGAATAGTTAATGAACAACAAGTAATTAAAACGTATCTAAGTGACATTTAATTTAAGTAAAATTTTAGATGAATTATATGGATATTATAGGTGATAATTGTATGATATAGTTTCATATTGTATTACACTAATCCGCATAGGGAACCATTTCATGACTAATTGTAATCGAAAAGAAGTGGAACGCGTTATAAGACTGCTGACAGAAGTGAAAAATCAAAACAATGCAATTTAACCTGTGTTCTCTTTTGAATCTCTAAATTAATTATAGTGTGAATTATTTAAATTTCATAATTTGTAATATTTTTTTATTGCCATTAACCTCATTATTATTTGGAATGCCAATAGGAGGGTATTGGCACTCCGAATAATAATTATATACCTTTTATACAGTTTATTAATTCATCGAACATATGATGGGATGCACAATCTCAAAACGAAATATCAATATTAGACGTACACAGGCTCTTATACAACGCGTCGCTAGTAAAATTTATGTGCAAATTATAGGACTTAGGTTTGGACATCGCCGTTTTAATTCTTATTTACATCGCATAATGTCTTTTCTTCATTGAAATGCACTGAATGCAATCTTCAAGGGAATCAGACATTACAACATATTTTTTTAATTTGTTTTGCCTTTAATATACGCCGTTTATTGCGCACAAATAAATTACTGGAAGAATATCGAAACATTCCGTCTTACCTACAGGATCCCTTAACTTATGCTGATAATTTAAATCCTATCTTTGACTTTATCAACTCCATGCCTAAAGCAATTTTAACAATTTAGTTTTATGATTATTACTAGAAGATAAAAGAGATAAATAAAATAATGTACAAAATATTACATAGAAGATGCTTTATGCCTTTATAGTAACTTGGAAACTAAAGGAAATTGTCTAAAGTATATGTACATAAGAACTACCTACATTAACAATTTCAGAATTGGCAGTATAGATTAGTTCCTTCGCATGTCCTATTGGACGAGTATCATTACTACTCAACGTCAACTTGACATTTTCCACTTGATCGCGCGGCGGTAAAGTGGCCGGTCGTAATTAACGTGGTTTTGTATTCTTTAGTAAATTGTGTATAAAAAATTCTAAAAATGAAGGGCAACAAGAACGTTGACATTGAACAACTCAAGGATATCGCTAATAAACTAAGAATCGACAGTATTGTTGCAACAAATGCATCGAAATCGGGGTGAGCATAACCTATTTGTTATGGAATCTTTGCAGTTTAGAGGTCTTTTGAAGGTGAACGTATAAATTATCGATAGATCAAATCTGTTATCAGTCCAAATTCGGTGTAACCGATGCGAATTAGTTATTACTTGTATAAAAAAATAGTAACAGTTATTTGACGATGACCTGTTCTTATTCTCTTTTTTTTGTAAATATATACATCAGTACAGATATCTCTTAGTATTAAAAGGTTCAATAATTACTAAAGTCGAATAATTAATTACTAGTAAAAGTATAAGGCTTATACCCGGATGAGATGACATTTTTTTAGGTTATGACGCTGTGTCCACGTGATGGCTATTTCCAAGGTTATCGAATTTTTTATCAATAATGTCCAATCTCACCATTGCAATGGTTTATAAATGATATGCAGAAGTGATTTTAGAGGTTGAATTATATTGAAGTCAATAAGTGTTGTTATTATATCCTCATATATTACAATCATTTACAAGTTTATTTGCTTAAATTATTAGAATCATATAAAAATTGTTTTTCTTTAGATAAAACATTTATCTGTTACAGTTTCATTCAATTTCTAAAGACCTATGTACAAATTTGTAATGGTTCACAAATTATTTAATGTATGTTTTGAATATTACTAATCATTAATAATTATTATCGTATTATTTTCTCAATATTTATTAATTAATATATGAGCCTGTATTAATTACAATATAATACACAGATAAGCTTGAACATACTCCTAAGCACAGTTTTCACTGCAATAGTAGATTTTCAATGCACATTTACTAGGAGTATTAATTACTAGTGTTTTGATATATTTAAAAACATTAAACACTTAATTTAAAGTAGGTATATATTTATTTACAATATATGAGGATAATCTATTAAAAAAACAAAAAATCTCTTTGAGTGTACAGTTACTGAGTTTTTATCCCTCCCTTTTGAAAATTATTAGATACCTCGAATCCCATTTTTGGTCAATTTCCATATGAACGATAACAAATTACCAAGTGTTAAAAATAAGAACCCATTAAAAAATTAATCTCTGATACAGATCACCAGACCATCATATAGGAAATGAAAACCATGCAAATAATTGGTAGCATATTTATTGTATATTATATTTTTTTATACAATTACTGAAGTTTATTTGATTATAAGAACAGCCTAGACTGCTGAGAGATACAGTTAAACTGATAGCCATCACTCAACCATCTTATTAATATGTGGTATACCAACGAGAGCCACTTTAAAGATTTTAGCATGCCCTTTGAGGAATAGTGATACATGTGAGTTAAACAAAGTCAGTACAGTAAACTATCTAAAATTTTAATGAAGCAGATTGTTTTGCTAATGGAATACTGGTCTGTGCTACTAAAGTTCACTAATGTAAATCATATCTCAACGTAAATAGCAAAACCAAAAGAAACAAAATATAAACACAACTGATTATCACCAACATAACAAATTATATATTAATTTAATGTAAGTTTATTTTTATAAATGTTAACAAATTCACATACAAAATTTATAAAGGAAGTGTTTTATAGTCATGTAGTTAATCTTACAAGTTGTGAATTATGGTTCCATAATGGAACTGTACTACAATAAAAAAATAATCTGTTAACAAAAATGGTCAGACAACCTTTATTTGTCATTTGTATATATCCTTGAACTCTGTGTCTGCACAGTTGATTGCATAATTTTCCATTATCACTCACTGTTCATGAGAACCACTGATAATGTTTAAATACATGTATTTTTAAATATAAACTCATTTAATTGATATACTATGTGTAATCTTATTTCTTTGATCACTATTCTGTAAATTAGCAACTTTGTTAGTATGTTACTTAAATTAAAACATGAATGTGTTTATTATAAAATTATATCAAGATATCATGCACTAAGACCTAACTTCCAATACATTTTTTATAACTATTAACTATAATCGTTATTTATTACAATTAGTGGTTAAAATTCAATCATGCTTAATTTATCAACAAAATTTTAATATTCACAAGAAATACATATACTGTATCTATTATACTATATTGATAACCATGTTCATAAATGTCTATTAGATAAAGAAAATCAGTGGAGAAACAAAGTAGGAAGATGTAGTTAACTATTTTGTTTTAGCCTATCTATATATAACATTTACTTTAGTTTTGAAGTAATAATGTAATTTGGTTTAAATCCCTGGCAAGAAGATGTAAAAAGTTGCTAAAAAAATAATAATCAATTATAAATAAAATTAAACTATTTCAAGATGTATATTCCAAATCTAAAAAATGTTTATATTTATACATATATGTACAGAAAATGCAATTGAATATATTCATCTTTATATTTCTCCATGGTTCATAACCTCATAAGTTCTCTACTAAGCACATACATTGATATCACAAAAATTCTTACAACATATTGACTTTGATAACCTTTGTTAAATTATGTAGTTGGTATGAGGGATACTGTACTTACAAAAATATACTGTTTATATATTTGTCTGTGGTGACATGAGATTTCTGTCAGAATTACACTTTATAATTCTGAATTGTCATCAAGGCATTTAGGTAATCTTAAACAGATTCTGTACAAGTATAATCATTTATTTAATTCATACATTACATCCATTTTTTGTAAAGTTAGCCTATATTAGTAAAGATATACAAAATGTTTTTGTTACTAATATATTTACAGTCTACACCCACACAAGCAAAGTTATTACCTTGTGTAGGTGCACACACTTTTAACTTTTTTTT
>JACEII010000050.1:354481-369417 GCA_014332785.1 Antheraea mylitta | reverse complement strand
TTTAAACGAGCAATTCTTGTATATTTTTATATATTCAGGATCTCTGAAACTACGTCATCTGTTTCCGTGACACTTACTATGTAGGTAGTTTCGGGGACGATAAATCAATCTAGCTAGATTAGAAGATTTATACATAGAAAACTTTTTATTGAGTTTTTAAGCAATGAAAAAATATTACTAGAATATAAAGGTAAATTGCGCTGCCACTATCAAAAGAGAAATAACTCGGATGGAAATCTGTTGCTTCGAAAATCAAGTCTGTGTGATTCCTGTTCTAATCTGAGTGACAGCAGAAGAGATATGTTTTTTTTTTATTTATTTTTTAATGTTAATTTTATGAGGCAAACCTAATGGTTTATTTTAACTTAAAAATGTTTTTTAAAGAACCGAGCTAGGCTCAATCACCCAGGTACTGTCCATTATATATTTTACTAGCAGGCCCAGCACAATTTGTCCAGCCCTGATTATAAAAAATGCTTGACAAATTATATACCAAAACTTTCCTCATGAATCACTTTATCTACTAGTGAAAAACGCATGAGAATCCATTAGTTTTTGAGTATATTGTTGTTTTATACTATGTAAAGATTATTTAATTGGTATATGTAATTATGTATTGTTAATCTTTCCTATGAACAAACTAAGCTGCACCATTTATTTATCTTAATTAAATCTAATGAACTTCATATGTTAATTAGGTACTGATATGATGATTTAGTTATTCATAAAGAAAACTGAAATAGTGGCAAATTGAAGTATCTGTCATCACTTTACGTTAATTCATGGTACAGCTAAACCAATTTTAGTGAGACTTATAGTCCACTACACCTATCACAGTATTATCTAAATCGTAAATAATTACTTTATAAGAAGTAATGATAAAATTGAACAAACATCTTAATATCCATAAAAGAAATGTAGAGTCAAATAGATACAATAAAACAACATTTATAGTGGATTTATTGAAATAATATCATAGGTACTAACAATTGTATTATAAAATGTTTTCTCTATTCAATAAATAAATATTGTAATATATTTACAGTGTTAAATATAAAAAAACCTTTTACTTTACAATATTGAGAAAACTTAACATTTGTGTATTATTATAAACAGGCATCCGACATCATGCGCGTCGATGGCAGAAATCATGTCCGTGCTGTTCTTCCACACAATGAGGTACAAAATCTCTGCGCCACGAGACCCATCCGCAGACAGATTTATTCTCTCCAAGGTACTAACAATTTCCCTGTGTTATTTTTTCTAATACTATCTCTTTATCTAATATTTATTTGTATATAATATTAGGAGTTATAGTTACATAAAACTATAAAAACAAGGACAGGGTTTCTTTGTTTATAGTAATTCAAATTACACTATTATTTATTTTTTCACGAAATGACTACGCTATTGACCTAGCAAGGTCTTAACAGCTTCACCGGACTACAAAATATTGTCCATATTACCCAGTAACTATTCTATAACTAATTAACATGTTCTGTAACAAGTGTACCACCAGTGGTACAAAATTTGATAACAATTGAAAACGAAATAATTATGTCATGTTATGTATGATATTGTAACATAATATTCTACGATAAGTGATTTACTCCTTGAAGCTTAAAGGCCTGTCAAGCAAGAGTAGACAGTTCGAAAAAAAAAAATGATAATAAATTTATATTTTGTCAAAATATCAAATGGCCTGAAGGACATGTCAGGCAAAAATGGGTTAACATGGGATTTGTTAAGTGTTAAGTGGTTGCCTATAACTATTTCTCCAGGGTCACGCCGCGCCTATCCTGTATGCAGCTTGGGCAGAAGCAGGCCTCTTCCCAGTTGAAGAGCTGAAGAACCTTCGCAAATTGGATTCAGATTTGGAAGGACATCCCACGCCCAGACTGAACTTTGTGGATGTTGGCACCGGCTCGTTAGGCCAGGGCCTGGCAGTCGCAGCCGGCATGGCTTACGTCGGAAAATACTTTGACCAAGCGCCTTACAGGTTTGTGATTAGTTTTTAGTCTACTGTTTTTTTATTGTTTAATTATCATATTATTCTGGTCCACGTGTCATTTTACAATCTAATTTTATATTAGAGTAATGTTGACTTGGTACTAGCATGTTAAGACACTATGTCAATCATTATAGATTTGAATCAATGCAATAATAACTTAGGCTATTAGTGAAAAACGATGTTATAATGGAGTCATTACATGATGCTATGGCTTTTTGTAAGGCCTACCTGACAAGCTATCTACCCACAATTTGATAAACTGTCGCCAAATTTATCAAGTTTGTTCCAGCGGCTAAACTAGAGAGCTAACTCTAGGTTTAGTATTTTTACATCCACATCGCAACAGCATCGTTTACTATCAAATGAGTTAGTGCTTAAACACTAAACAGGGAAAGAAAATTATTATTAAGAACAAACACTTCATATACACGTTATCATTTATGTAAACACATTATCTACTAATATTTGAAAGTGGAGCCGTTTGTTGTTACCCACAGGTATAACCATCTATCATTTTTTCATAATATGATAAGGATTCATTCAATATTATACTAATGTGCATTGTAGATACAATATCCAATTTCAGAAGTACTTATGATTCACCAATTTGACAATAATAATTTAATATATGATAAATGTCACAGTTTTTTAGAATTGTTTGACAAATTCAATCCCACCATACATTATATTTGTATGACTTTAAACATTTATTCAGTGGAAGTCAAGATGGCTCTCAGATGGAATAATTTTGTACAAGTTATAAACACTTGATGAGCAAAACTATGATGGCCTAAACGAAACAATGATGGCTTAATTTATAACTGTCGCTGGTCGTAGGTTCGACTCCTTGTGAGTGAGTTGCCTTTTCCCTGAAGGAAAACATATTGAAACCATATCATAGTAATGCTTTTTAAGTCCGCCTGTCTAGCTACTACCCTCAGGGTGAAGATTTGTCAGCAAGAACCTGTTGGTGTGGTCCGGCACAAACACTTGAAAGCCACTTCTAAGCTTAGCGTGTTTTAAATATTTTAGACCAGATTGTTTTTTAACATCATATGAGATGATCATAAGTTAAAAACTGTATAACACATTTATAAAAAAGTTTATATTAGTTTGAAGATTCTGCATTTCTAGACTTGTATGAGTGAGCTGCGATTTACATAATAGTAAACTAACCCTTGATCAGCATAGTTCTCTTAAGAATAAAGAAAGGTTAAAAAAGTTGGTTACTATACAGGGTGTACTGCCTTGTGGGAGATGGTGAGGCAGCTGAGGGTAGCATATGGGAATCGTTACACTTCGCCAGCCACTACAACCTTGACAACCTGGTCGTCATCTTCGACGTGAACAGGCTCGGCCAATCTGAACCCACTTCTCTTCAACATAAGGTTAGAAGTAGAATATAAATCATCCAAACTGTGTAATTTTCATTTTGTCATAAAGCTATTATGTCTATACTTTCACAATTTAAATCTATATTCTAATGTTTTTGTCCCTGGCTTGGATACATAGTAGAGTACATTCCACAAATAATAGTGTGATGCACATTATCTATCTTTCGACCTAGATTTAGATAACCACAGGGATATTCCGTTTTTCTTCATTTGATAGACCAAAATTTCTAATGCATAATGCTTTGAACAAAGTCTTGATGCTATTGCAATGCAATACTAGTTTATGTTATGCTATTACATGCCGGATTTGTGATTTCTGTATATAGAACCTAATGGCCAAATTTTTGATGATGTCTACAGTTCCTTTATTTTTTGTAGTAATAGAGATAACTGTCTACAATATTAGTGTAATTAAGAAATGGCACGACATATTGGTCAAAGCAATTGGCTTAGAAATGAAACAAAAATTCGTTTTGTGTCCTATCAAGCTTCAAAGTAATATCCCAGTAATATTAAATGATTTGATCAACGTCAGACCTTTTTAAATAGACATATATATATCATAGCTGAAATTCTTAATAGTTATTGCACAAGAAAAAAGTAGTTGCACATTTTTTGTACCCCGTAGACAACTTGTGCAAGATTATACAATAGAATCATGTTAGCATTGTCTTCAAATATGCTATGATTGATTGACTCCGGTCATGCATGAAAACATTTCAAACCAATCTAAAACATCAAATTTTTTTACAATAATATGCTATCTGATTGCCTTTTAAAACTAAATTGACTTTTAAACCTCGCAAAAAATGGCATGCTGTTCTGATTGCAGAGGAAATCATATGAAAAGAAAAAAATTATTTTATTTATTGATTAAAAATTGCGTGGTGTTCAGATCTTTCCAAACATTGCTGTCATTTAAAAAATAGTACCTGGGTGACGAGGAGCTCGATTCTTTAAAAAACATTTTTAAATTGAAATAATAAACTGTTAGGTTCGCCTTATAAAATTAGTATTTTTTTACAAAATAAAAAAAAATACATATCTTCTGCTGTCACTGGGATTTGAATACGGATTTTTGAAGCAACCGATTTCCATCTGAGCTTTTTTTGTTTTGACAGCGGCGGCGAAATTTAGCTTTATATTCTGACTATATTTTTTCATTGCCTGAAAACCCAGTTAAAAAATGTTTTCTATTAATAAAATCTAGCTAGATCGATTTATCGTCCTCAAAACTACCTACATAGTAAGTTTCACGGAAATAGATGACGCTGTTTCCGAGAACCTGAACGTATACAAATATAAAAAATATACAAAAATTGCTCGTTTAAAGATAGATGATAATATAGATAACATAGATAGATAGATAACATAGATAGATAGATAACATAGATAGATAAATGAGTGATATACTGATGTGACATCAATCTAACGCCACATTTCAACAGGTTCATTCAGAATATATTTTTTATTGAATGTGATAATAAAAGTATTAAAAATTTTATAGAATGTCTATAAATTTATAGAAATTTTAAGATATATTTAAATAACATGAGACTCTTCTGCTTATTAAATGACATACATGCTTCACATTCAGGAGGCATGTATTCCATTAGAACGTACAGTAGCACCCTACCTCTACACATGGTACCATATGTCCTATATAACACTCTAAGACTTAAGTACTAATATGTATACTCTCAAATTAACAGTTGGAGGTATATGACTCCCGATTGAAAGCCTTTGGCTTCCACTCATTGGTCGTTGATGGGCACGACGTCTCGGAGCTGGTGAAAGCTTTTGATGAGGCTGCATCAGTCTCCGGCAAGCCCACTGCCATTGTTGCTAAGACGTTTAAAGGGAAAGGATTCCCTGGTATCGAGGACAAAGACAACTGGCATGGGAAGGCTCTCGGTGCTGAAGGCGAGAAAATTATTAAAGTAAGTGCCAAATTTATTTATAACAGCTAAGCAAGATGTGACAAGTTTTATTTAAGAGACTAGCTGACCCGTGCAACTTCGTCTGCACCAAATTGGTTATCTCTGGTTTCAATTGCATTTTTAAATGCGACAAAAAAATTGTAAAACTGCTATACTCGATTGCAACCACAACTACCGTTTCCAATTGTGAATCCAAACTATGCACGGACTCACTCAAACATATACCCAGATTATATGAGATTTTTTTTTAATTAGCCTAGAACCCGTTCGTAGCATCATCTACCAGGTTCAATTAAGAGAAAAACTAACCTACATAAAATTACGTAAATGTCTCTACAACTTACTTTATCATAACTCTCTTTACATGTATTAAAACCTTTTTATACTCCATTGTATTGAAGAAGAATGTATGAACACCGTGTCGAAGCGTCAACTGACACTTGCTTGTAACTATTGTCTAAGAGTTAGAAACTGTTGCGAAGACGAATTTTAAATATATTATTATAAATAATCTCTGTACCACTCACAACATAGTGCCTATCACCTTTTGATAATTTATCTATGTTGATATGTTTCTATTGTAGATTATTCTACGTTGTTAAACTGAATATTTGGCATTAAATTCATAACGTATACTTGACATCTTTATATTGGCTATCTTGCCTACATAGGCAGAGGTCATACCGGAAAGAATAAATCAAGGCAGCTTTATATTATTATATTCATCCGAACTACGTTTGAGTTACCTGGCTACCAGTAAACGTTGCGTTTATTTGTGCATGTCGTACCTTTACAGACAAAAATATTGATTTTTAAGTAATTTTAGTATGTTTTTTTTTTCACTACCTTTGAAACGTTATTAAAATGTTATTGAAATACATTTTCAATACAAATTTCATCTTTCGGACTAATTCAGTTATTTACTCAATATTTAGACCGATTTATTGCTATAAAAATATTATGTGTATAGAATAACTTAGCTATAGCTATAGTTTAGTGCAGTACTAGCTGCACGATAAAGATAGCGATAATTGGAGCAGCGTATATTATCGACGCATATATTTAAGATGGCGTCAGTCCTAAGTCATACATTTACGTTTATCGTTGTTTTATTGTACTCGTATATGGTGAAATCTTAATGTCAATAATGTTTAATAAAATGAAATTTGTTCTTTGCTATAGAAAAAAATAATTGGTTTTAAATTAATTCTTTTTATTTATAAAATATATCAGCGGGCGTATGATTGTTTATAAAAAAATGTGTCTGACTGTGATAAATTCATGTTTTTGATTGCGTTTAAAAGTTACTGAAAAAAAATGTTCGTAAACTTATTCATAAATCAAATTTAATTAAATCAAAATGCGCATTAAAAATACGACGTTAACCGGCTACCAGGTGTCCTAAATTCTGTCTGTTGATATATTGATAATTTGTGTAGGTGGTACAGCCACGCTGAAGCTATTACTGGTTTCAGCATGAATGGGTCGGCTCGTTCAGGGTAGTAGTACCACCCGACCCACAGAAAACAGACGTGAAGTAACAGTTCTTGCATTGTTGCGTTTCATTCGCCCAGTGAGAGCGCCTTGCTAACCCTATCCTCTCCTCATCCCCTTTCTCCACCTTCCTCCAAACACAGGCTGGCAACGCTCTTGGAACTCCCCTAATGTTACTAGTGTCTATGGACGGCAGTGATCATTTTCGATGGTCTCGTCTGTTCGTTTGCCTCCTATGATACAAAAAAATATATATTGATATATAAAAGAATCAGGTATTCTAAAATTCTTGTTCTTCCAACGTTGCCGGCTCTTGTACTAAGGTGTCGCAAAAAAGTCTAGTTACGTTAACTACAAATTTTTATTTTTCGTTATCCTAGAGGACCCCTTGCGTTTTATGGGACAAAAGGTATCCTGGATGTAGCCTTGTAATATCAGTTATCACTGTGTTAAATTAAGTTAAAGTTGGTTCAGTACTTTCATAGTAATATGGGTTTAGATTCTAGACTTTAATCCTTTATCCTGGAGAACCCTTTGCTTTTTATGGGACAAAAAGTATATTTGATGTAATCTCGTGATATTACTTATCACTATGTCAAGATTGGTTCAGTACTTTCAGAGTGATGCGTGTTCATAGGGACAGACAGACAGACAAAAATTGTAAAAAGATTATTTTTGGCTTCTATATCGATAACATAGTCTACCTTGATTAATTTTTTTTTTTAATATCTAATGTACAGATTTCGACTTGTTAGAGTTTTATTATAGTATAGATGTCTTTTGGAGTTAATGTAATTGGATATAATACTACACATGCTTAGAAATTATGATTAAATATAGTTAGGAAGTGAAAGTGCACTTTACATGTATAATTTGTTGTGTGTTATATTGTACACAATAGAACAGTTGGTGCTACATGAAATTGTTTGTCGTACTCACGCGACTGATGTCGGTCGATGTGGGCAGTAGCATTCATACATTATAGAATTGAAATTAAAATATGTTGCTTCAATTGTAATATTGTTTTTTTAATAGTATGAATACATAAAAGGTTTTTGAATTTTTTTTTTAATATAAATCGTTCAATAGTGCTATTGGGAATAATATCTACCTATACATTTCGTAGCATGTAAGATGTAACCATCAAATTTGCTTTAACAGCTAAACCTATCCCCTATCCTTTTGTTAGTTGTACATGTATTGCTTCATATCAGTGGTTTCCCAAAGTGGTGCTTTTATTGATTTAGGAATTAAAAGGTTAGAAATAATTTCAAGTCTTGCAAACCATCATTAATATAATGAAGGAAAAAAGCAAAGTGTTTGAAGCAAAGCAATAGAGCAGAAATTATGCCCTATATCTGTTACACTAAATTAATTCTAGATGTAAAATTAAATTCAGTTGATTCTAATTTGAACATTAAAGTTACAACTAATTGCGAGATAAGAGAAAATGTTTGTTAGTGAAATAATTTTTTTTTACTCAATCATATACATTTGTTGTATTTAGTCACATATTAGTATATTTAATACGTTACAAACCAAAGAATAGTTTCAAAATATTTATATGTAATTTATAATCGGAATATGTAAAATTTTCTATTTAGACAGTAAAAATAATGATGTGTTGCTTAGTAGTTTGTTATGATGAAATGAAAGCAAAGATTGACACAGTGTCGCTGTCCCGCCCTGCACGGCTAGTCTCGTTCCGACGTTACGTAAAATGTTTCCATGCGTCCTGATTAGCGAAATGATATCGTACTAAAGGATCGCAACAGTTGAAGTTGCAAGGCATATGTAGACCTGTAATCTGGTGAAGCTCCCAAGTCCTTGCTATAGCCTAGCAATAGCGTAGTCAGTTCTGAAGAAAAAGTAGGTAGACATGATCAGATTCCTCGCTTTATATATTTTTCGGATGCACACATGTGGGTATTAAGTTTCTTGTTTCTTAACTTAATAAATAATTTTAGGTCACAATTATTTTATTTTTTTGTTACAATAATGTCGTGTAACCTGAGTGCGTGAACACGACTAACTCAAATTATTTTATATATATAATTCAATCCGAATGTGGTGATTCGTACATATTAAGTAGTAACATACTAATAAAATTTAATACACAATACACACAACAGATTATCGTGAAACTTTGCATACACTTTTTCTCTGATATAGAAAAGTACAAGGGTGTATGTATAGCTATCATCCACAAGAAAAAATGCTGCTCCTAAGGATTAGCTCAAATGTATATTAACACAAGCAAAGTTGTGAGAATAAACTAGTAATATACAATTTGGAGTTTTTGTCAGTCTCTTGGAATGACATGTAGTGTATTTTATATTTTATTCATAATCTTGTTTTACTTTGTTCTATATTTTATAATATTGATGATGTCTTACGGGATATAGTTTGGTTATTGTATAACAGTGAAATGAATGGGAGTTAATGCCACGGGTCATATATCGTGAATTGCCACAAAAACTCCCTAAAAAGCCTTAATAAAAGACAACCACCACCTTGTTAGTTGATTGAAATGATTGCAAGAAACCCGTAATATGATTACGTACTCGACATTGGTAGTAATAATGTAATACTAGTGGGCGCTCAGTGGTCGACATTCGACCATAGTTCATTGATTTTTTGATGTTTGAACTTCATTAACACTTTTGTCAAAGGGTATACTTCTATAATCAAAGGTTTTCACAATGGCTACTCAGTTATTTGCCATGATCTTTAATTATATAAACATAACAAATTGTATGTATAAATGAAAATCGAAATTAATTATAAATTTCAAACAAAAAACAGGTGGTTACATAAGGTGGAAAGGTTCTCAAATTCTAAGTAAATATAACTTTACGGAAATAAAGAAATTTATCGCAACCCATGACACAATTTTCAATTAATTTTACACGACACCATGGGTGGGTGGTATTTGTGGGTGATATTGAATAGATGTAGTCTATTAATTATGAGAAATAGTGATATACCCATTATCACCTTTTGGAAAACTAATGGATACACAGTAGAATCAAATGATGAATCCAAAACAAAGATGTTTTTAATACTACCATTAACTTTTGAAAATAAATTCGTTTTTGTTGCTACATGAGGTTTAACTGCATCATTGTAACCACGGATGTTTAAATAATGGATTATTTTATGAACACAATTTTTATTTTAATTATACAGAGTATTATTTGGCTCATTTTTTTATTAAATCATCATTTGAAGTGAGTTCACCATAAAAAATAATAAACATTACAATAATAGTTATATTCTATAATATAATTATTGATTGTAGGATGAAAAATGGTAATTGGAACGTAAGAGTTCACAACCCTTTTTGAAGTTCGTAATTATTGACGGCTGTCAAAATGTCTTTTTTATTTACATGTGTGTATACATTGTGTAAAATTCGAGTAGTAGTGTGAGTAGTAATTATATTTAAAAAAAATGGCTTTCTGCACTTCTCTGCCATATAATTTTTAATTATGGCTCATTTCAAGTTCACCCGTTCACGTGAAATCGGTTACAAAGATTTTGGTTCACGTATTAATATATAGATAAATAAGTATATAATGTGTGATGGCAGCACCTGGAGTCGTTGATAAAGACGAAGACGATAACGTTACGTGCGGAGGCACCCCTCGCGGAGGCGCCGCGCGTGCACATCGCGGACGTCACACTCTCGGCGCCGCCCTCCTACTCGCGTGGCGACCTCGTCGCCACTCGCCTCGCCTACGGAACCGCACTCAAGAAGATAGCCGACACCAACCTCAGGTAACAACCAACTCTCACCCCCACGCCCCCTTCTCCGTCTTACTAACTCTTAATCATTTATTAAACATTTAGTCAATAATACAAACACTAGGTCAATAGTAACGTTACATGGTCTATAGCATAAACACTAGGTCAATAGTCACATTGCATGATCAATAGTACGATTTCAATATTTATACTTTTATATCTATGTTTACTTCTTATACGTACAGACCATAGATCTGTTACATATAATAAAAGATGAAGTTTCTGTATGTAATGTCAAAATAACTTTACTGAACCGTTAGTTTATGACACTATCTGGCACAGTCAGTGCACACTCTGTACCAACAATCTACATGACATTGGCGGAATTGTGTATTGCTTACACAGAGTGCCATAAATTAAAGAAGAAGAAGAAGAAGACAGATATAAACATATATCCGCTACTGTTAACAAAAAATAAGTGTAAAAATGCTTATAAGTGGCTATCATTTGTCTGTCTGTATATGTACTAAAATATACAACTCTTGAGCAGAATATTAAAAAATAAACAGAATAAAATTTCGGTACATTCAGAAATAAATATATATGTGAGATCCGATTAAACCCATACATACATTTATTAACAAATTTGTAACGTCTCGTCTTACATTCAACACAGTCCTGATCGCCATCTCTAACAATATACCTTTCTCTACGAATATTTTAAAGTACTCGACTTTATAGTTAATACTAGACCTTCATGTAGTAGCCAATAAAGTTACAAAACTGAGCTAGAGTGACACGTTTGTCGTATTCACGCGGCTGTTCTCAGTAGCATTCGGACAAATATAGCTTAGTAATCATTTATATACTTCAGTCATTAAATCATGTCTAAGATGCAAGTATTTAAAACTAAAATATTAATTAACAGATAACAAAATTATCTTTACCAACAAGTATTTTAAATATAGTCTAAAAATTAAATCGCAAATTCGTTTTATTTTCTCGTTTTTTCATATGTGTATGGTTATAAGGAATTGTTTTCATTTGCTTTATATTTGTTGTATACATAAAACGTTCTTATAAAATACTGTTTCTCATACAAATTGTATGGGATTTTTATTGCAAGATATCTAATTGATCTGTTGTAGAATTTAGTTACCAATCTGTTATTTAATTACTTCTATTTTTGAAATAACACTTATACATTAATTTATCCAATGCTTTAAATGGTTTTTATATACAACTTTACTTCCTAATTCAGATATTTATAATGGCTCTCATTTGTTACTAAAATAAGTTATAACTTAGTTGTTTATAGTATAACTATAAACACGACTTGTAATGTACACATATATTATAATAATTTTGAAAACAGCACCAGTGATAGGGAAGTTGAGGTGTAAAAGGTTATTATGGTATGGGCATGTTGAGAAGTAATGAGAATCATGGAACTAGAAAAGTTTTGAGTATGATGGTGAATAGATATTAGATGAATTGTGTGAAAAATGATATGTGTACAAAAGATGTGAATACTGAGAAGAGATTAGACAGGGGAGACTGGGAGAAGCGAACATGTTGTGCTGACACTACTTAGGTGCGATTAATGTAACATGATGATGATATACTTATGTATGTACTTTCATATATTGATACAAACGTGTGTTGTAACTAAGTACCTGGACGAACGAGCCTAGTGCGGTTCTTTAAAGAGCATTTTTAAATTACAATAAACTGTTAGGTTTGCCTCACAAAATTAGCAATTTTCTATAAAAAAAAAATATTAACAAAAGATATCTCTTTTGCTATCACTCGGATTCAAACTGGAGTTAGACGGATTTTCGAAGCAGCCGAATTCTATCCGAGCTATTGTTGTTTTGACAGCGGCAGCAAAATTTACCTTTAAATTCTAGCTATATTTTTTTATTGCCTGAAAATTCAGATTAAAAAAGATTTCTATGAATTAAATCTAGCTAGATTGATTTATCGTCCCCGAAACCATGTACATACTAAGTGTCACGGAAATCGCTGTCGCCGTTTCCGAAATCCTGCTGAAAATATAAAAATATACAAGAATTGCTCCTTTAAAGGTTTTTGATAAGATAAGTTACAAAAGGGGATAATGCCAACATAGAGGGGTTTTCTATTTTTGTCTTATGGATAAAATGAATTGTTTTGTTATTTTATTAGATGTAATATTAATTATAGTATTGTATTCCAGAGTAATTGCTCTGGATGGTGATACGAAGAATTCTACGTTCAGTGACAAACTGCGCAACGCTTACCCAGACAGGTAAACCAACTTTTAGGCAAAACCCCTCGCGATACTCTACCCCACTTTGTTGAATGATACTGGATTCAAATATGTATATTTTCCATAATTTTTTATATTTATAATTTTGTATTGTATTCATACTATTCTGATAGTAATATTAAAAGTATTTCCATTTCTTGCAAATCATTTCTGTGTCAGAAGTCAGTATATGGAGACACGGGCTGTGTATGTTCAAATAGTACCAATTACATTCTGGAGTCAGTGAGGGTTCAGTACTGAGTCTGTTATTATTTTTGATTATGCTCAATGTATTAGACAGTATTGTATGTTTGATAATCCACATGCTTTTTGTGTGGTTATTATATAAAAATTTAGCAAATGATGTGTAAAGTAAACTAGCCGAACAATAGTAAGGGGACGTCCATTAATTATGCGAGGATTTTTAACTTCTCCTTCCTCCCTAGTGAGGTGTCGCTGCCAAACCCCTAATGTCACGTGAGATCTTTCTAAATTTGCGATGCGATTATGTTTGCTCTAATTTTATTTTAAAAAACAATATACTTTATTTTTAATAATTACAATTATTACTGTATTAATATGATTAAACAAAAAAAAAATAAAAGTGGCTAACTTCATATCTGTTAATGGATTTTAATAAATAAAGGAAATCTGGCATATTTTAATCTGAAAGTATGTCTTACTTTAGATTAATATAATTGATTATTTGCTCGAAAATAAAACAACGTGATATTTACCGCAACCCCTTATATCCCCCACGTGAGATTTGTTTTACCCCGGAACCCTCGGTCCCTCTATGTAATTAATGGATGTACCTGAAGTATTCGATTGAGTTTTTGGCTGGCTCTTGGAATGGCGGAATCAGTATTATTGAAGGTATGCGTGACGATATTTATGTGAAAATGAAATGTCTCAGAAGTCTGTTAAGCACTGTTACAGTATCATTATTTTTCATATTTTGTTCATAATCTTGTTTTATTTGGCTCTGTATTTTGTAATATTCGTGATATTTTACGTAATGTAGTATGGTTATTGTGCACAATTGAAGTAGACGGGAGATAATACCAAGGAACATGGATTCTAACTTGCCACTAAAACTCCCTGGATAGTTCTAACGAAAGGGCCACCATCTTGTTAGTTAATTGAAAGGTTTGCAAGAAACTTCTAATGTTGTTATTTACTCAGCGATGGTAGTTTAGTACAGTAACTTGAATTTTGGATCAATAAAAATGTTGTATTATGAGAGATAGTGGTTTATATGTGGTGATATATGTGTGTTTGTTTGTTTGTTTGTGTGTAGGTACGTGGAATGTTTCATCGCTGAACAGAACTTGGTGGGAGTGGCGACGGGAGCGGCCTGCAGGGACCGGGCTGTTGTCTTCGTTTCCACCTTCGCTGCCTTCTTCACCAGGACATTCGATCAGGTCAGCTCCTATACTTCTATTCATGTTATTGCGTTGTGATTTCACCAGTGTATTGTCATGTACCAATTAATTTTTCAAAATTACATGATACTAACTCTGCAGTAATTATATGTAATTACTCTGGTACATAACGTATATAAAGGAGATAATGAGGTAAAAATATTAATGTACATAAAACTGACTTTAATATACATTAGTAAGAATATTGCAGTCGTAAAAAAAATGCACGTAAAACAAATTAGATGACTAATTTTACCAATATTGCGATGTGTATAGAAACTCTTTAAATTTGATTTAAATGTAAGTAACGCGTTGAGATTGCACATTCGAAGCAGTGTCTCAATGTGTAAATCGACATTTACCGTGTTGCAAGATTTATAAAAACTGTGTTATTAGAAAAAAATAAGGTAAATCAGCTGAAAAGTGTACTGTGTCATTTCTCAAAAGATAAAATAAAAATAACAGGAATCAAATGAAGTGCGAATATATTTCCATTTTTTTAATTATTTATAAAGAAAATGTAAATAAAGGACATGTGACACATGCAAAATTTAAAGTATAATATTAATTTGAATCTGACTCTAATAGCATGATATACAAAACTTCTGTATGCTTAAATTAGGACGAGAAGAAATT
>JACEII010000050.1:330634-349481 GCA_014332785.1 Antheraea mylitta | reverse complement strand
CGGTCCGGTCCCCCGGAAGCTTTGTTGGACAAGTTCGGCATCTCCGCTCCACACATCCTGCAAGCCTCCCTGCAACTCCTGCAAGCTTGAACATACACATTCACTCAATCATTTGCTATATACAATACATAAAAAAAAAAAAACATTTTTAATATGTCAGCGAAGTTACTATTGACTATGTCGGGAGAGCTACTATTGACCTTCGTCCATACTATTGACTAGTTATTATCAACTGGTTTCTATTTGGTTGATCAATCAAATTATAACAATAACGTCAATATGAATGTTGTCTTACTTTCACATAGACGTCGCTTTATATTCGCCCAGACATATTTTAGAGATTCAATATTATCTCAATTGATTATTTTTTATAAATTAAATACTATGTTACATCAGAAATAATAGTTTAAAAAAGTCACTGTATTTTCTTATATACTCGTACGCACAAATATACCTTAATAAATATTTAAAATTGAATTTAAAATATGGCTGTATATTAAAAATTATATGATCCATAGATGTAATGAAAAAACGCTATGAAATTGGCACTTTAAAATATATAATTTGAGTCCAAATGGCGCTCAATTCTCACTCGTTACTGTTGCAGATATATTATTAGTTATTTATTGTTTATATATAAATAACGTTCAATGTTATATAGCAAATGATTCATTTCAATTGAGATAGTGACGTTGAATCCGTCTGCGATGACATTCCGATACATTGATATCGCATTGCACTTTCCATCTCGGATCGAATCTAAGGTCTACTAGATTGGTGTATCTAATCCTTAAATAAAGACACTCTCACGCACATTTATTGTTATCATCTATCATGGTTGTTATACGAACACTTGTTCTAGATTTTTCTATAAACTTATTTAAAAAGAGGTATTTTAACACGTCCATGACTAAACTATCAATAATAACTGAGTAATTCTCAATTGTAACAGTCGTGGACTAAATTTATTCGAGAGTTGCGAGTAATTTTCGTGTTAAAATGCTTCGTATGTTAAAAAAACAGTGCCTTTATATTAATATAGGTAGAAAGGTTCTAAGGCTGAAGGTTTTTTGATGGATTTTCCATGAGTTAGAGTTTAAGAGATGTTTTATTATACAAATATATACAAAATCATGTCGGGGATATGTTATCCCATTTATATTGAATATATTTGTGTCGGTTTGCATTGTTTTTATGGGCCACAGTTTTTATACTAATTTCCTATAGGTTTAGGTGTATTATTAATTTGATGGGTCGTTGTGTATTGTTTAATTAATTAATTTGAATTATATGGTTTCTGTCAGTTTAACATTGAAAATATACTATCGAAGCACAACACTATACTGTGAATGCGGAGGCGGATGAAGCCAATATAGAACATGTAGGAAATGTTATTAATGTCCTTAATTTTTTGTTTTTGTTATCACAAACAGACAGATTTAGACGAAATAATTAATAAAAACGCACACTCAGAAAGCTCACGCACAATGGAATGTAGAATTTTCTATTTTTTTTTTTTACTTCTCCGTAAATCAGAAGGATCCAGTGAATAACTGTCGTAAATCTTAATGCAATAGTTTAGTTCATTTCATTAATGTGTAGTATTACATTCCTGTTTGATTGCATTTTTTTGATTTGTTATTTTAATAGATTTATCTGTAATAAAGAAATCTATATAAAATTGTCTTTCTATTATTAAAACCATACCTTTGACCTAATGCTTGTACTAATGACTGATGTTCGTACTACTGACTGGTTACTCGTGTCAAATAAGAAATCACTATTCTCTACTCGACGTCTTAAAGTATGACTGACAATTAAGTACGTGTAACACCTTTAATAAAAAAGAAATGCCTAAAAAAATATTTTTTGTAGGAAAATCTTAAAAGCATGTTTTACCATGTCTACATTCTAAACTTAAATTTATTTGAAAGATACATAAAGCACTTTAAAAGGCAGCTCTGATAGTAAGAAGTGTGTTAATTTGAGTTTATATTGTTCAAAGCTTTTTAATGGAATAGGCGCTTCCGTTTCCGACTTTCATGCCCACTTTGACAATAGGTAAATATTTTTGACTTCCGGTGAAGTAAACTCGTCCAAGAAATTTATAAGTCGTCTATTTATAAATTCCTTGGACGTATCTCGGCCACCATGACGCAATGTTGATTAGTGTCTAGTTCTCCTTTCATAATAGACGTCCAAGTGAAATAAGAGTCGTGAAAAAAATATATACCCCGCTTTTTTTTTTCGAGATGTCTACGCTATTGACCCAGCAAGGTCTTAACAGCTTCACCGGACTATTAAGGCGAGCGCTTAAGGCACTCAGCCGATTTTATTTTGGCAACCAGCTCAAGGGTGCACGGCACACCTCGGCTTGGCTGTTGCCTGTTGCATGCAAAATCGCGACCTATCTTAGCTAGCCTAGCTAACCATTCATATATGTATGATTTGTTGAAACGTATATGTGTACCAAGCATACACGCCTCAACAACTCCATATATTTATTATCCGAAGATTGAGAGTTTTTCAGTTCGATAAGGGAAAAAAGTAAACCCTTCCACTTTCATGTGTAAGCGTGTAGCCGTGCACGTGTGTTGACGTGATCGTGTAGTGTTGTAGCGGTGATGTATATTTGTGTGTCACCGTATCGCGCAAGCAACGCACTCAAGGGCTCCCTACCGAGAGATCGAACCTAGGCTTGAGCCGCTGCCGTGGGAGGCCTAATCGGGTAATTATATACCCCGCCAGGAATAAAGCTGTTGTGTTATATTATTGTTTAGTAGCTTTGTTGATACGCTTTGTTATTTCGTATATTATGTTTGGTCACTGGTTCGCTTACTTTTTTTTTTTTAAGTTTATCATAAATAATCAATACATATAAGCTTATTTATAACGGTACTTCTTCAGAGTACATGTGTAGTTAAGCTTGCCACTAGCTAGTAGTTATACAGCTCATGGTCACTTATCATCGATTTTAGAAATATGGCGGCGCTACAGACCAGTGTCATCCATGATGTTATTCTTTTAATTATCTACTGTTAATTTTGTCCCGATGTATAAAAGGTAGTTTTTATAACTTTTATATTAAGAAAAATGTTCTAAACTGTATATTAATTATTAAGTGTGCCGCCGACTACTTCCGCCTGGTCGCAAGTATAAAAACAGGGTGTCAAACTAAACAGTTCGGTGAAGCGTAAAGACCTTTTCAGGTCAACAGCGTTTTCAGTTCGAGAAAAAAAAACTAAAGTTAATCATGCCTCGGGCTCCTATCAACATTTCATCTCTCGTCCCAACTATATATTTAATTTACTTTATTATTCGTTTGTCAACATCTCATCTCTCGTCCCAACTATATATTTGCCATCGAATTTTAACAGCGAGTCTTATTTAACGATTTCCTACATTTTATAGTAAATTTATTTGATTGTATTTGCGATCGTTAACGTGTGGTTAGCGTGGTAGGACAGCGTATCAATCAATATATCGAATGATAATCGATATACGTTTGACTGTTACAGGTTAGAGTGTTTATATAATCATATAACATGAGTTGAGATTGTGGTCAATACCTAAAATGCTTAAAGTAAGAGTATAAATAAATGAATTATTAGTCTAGTACTTTGTACAATGTAATTACTTAAAAAAGAATAATAAAATCATATAAATATTAATCGACACTTTCCTACAGAACACGTAATTTGCCTAGTCAGTGTATTTCAAGTTTAGCCCAACCCTGTAACGCAAAATTTTGACACTGGAATTATTATTCCATCTATATTTTAGCACAATTTGTATTTACATGTTGTGTCCTGCCTTCCACGGCATATATATGTCATATAATAAAGGGAACTAACAAAGAGGTGTATTCAGTACTCATTTGTATAAATGAAAAACAATAGTTTGGTTAAATTCTTTTATTGGGTGTTTTACATTCCTGTTTCGTTTCCTTTTTTCATTCTTTATTTTTATCTTGAAATCTTTTCTATAATATACGTTTCTATATAAAATTGTTTTAATATAACTTATATAATATTATTTTCATAATTTTTAGATTAACAAAACCATTATAAAACTTAACTATTAATGACTAGATTGTCGCTTTATTCGCTTTAATTGCGAATAGTAATCTAAGATCGATTAGACTTGATATGAGTGAGTCCGCGCGGTATTCTAGCGGGACGGACGTATTTGCGCTCGCTCCGTGTCGTTAGAATTTATCGCGGTGGGGCAAGCGAAGTTATGAATTTAATTAGCTTACCTGCGTTATGGTTTGTTTGGCATTGTTTAGGGGTGGTTCTTTGTGTTGTTTCGATCTTTCTTACTGACCTGGCGTGCTTGCGGATTGCTGAACTAGTTTCGAACCCGACTTGGTTTGTTTTTTTGGACTTTGGCATTGATTTCTTTCTTTTTGGCTTGGCATTGTTTTCTCGAACTGTTTCTTTTGTTTCTTTGACTTGGCACGTTGTCTGGACTTGTGTCTTCTGCGTCTTGGTCACTGTGTGGCCGTCTGGTCACCGGTAAGCCATGAACGCAAAAAAAGTAACCAAATCTTCTCGTGTGAGGTGTGTCAGAGGGGCAGGGAAGATTGTTGACTCTTCTGACACGGAGGTGGAGGACGATGCGGCTTCTAAAGTGCGCTCGCGCGGCAGGGGGACTGCCCGGATGCGAGGGAGTGGTCGGGGGATAATGGGGGAGGCCGACGAGTCGTTTGAACGGGCCCTGACTGGCGCTTTGAGCGCTGCAGAGTCTGTTCCGGGCTCTGCCGCTGGCTCCGCGGCTGTTTCGGTTACCGGCTCGGTTGCCGCCTCTTTGCCGAGCTCCGACTCGGAGCGAGAGGGGGTACTCCTAAAGGAGATACCCCCAATAAATGTATATGCCTTGGACGCTCAGCATCTTAAGGCTCTTGCCGGCTCAAGTGTAACGTGTATATTTGAGACGGCGAAGAAGTTACGAAGTAGTAAGTACGAAGTAGTTAGTTAGTCACTGAGTGTGCTGCGTGGGAGGTGGAGCGCCGCACTCTGGCGGCAGTGGTGGGGGAGCATTTGTCACTGCCGAGCGTGGTTTCGTCCATGCTCGGCAGCGAGCAGGCGTGGCGAGTAGTGGCCTCCTTTTGCGAGGAAGTCATCTCGCAAAAGGAGGCGGCGGAGAGGGCCCACGAGGCAGACCCCCTCAGTGGCCGTCTTCGCCAACGGAGGACCGGCAGGAGGAGGGGGCGTTTTGCCCAACTCCTCCTGCCACCGTAGTCGGACCTGAGGAGATGTAGTCGCGGAGCTCATCCCCTCATTGCATAGGTTCGGCGGACGAGGGGAGGCAGCTGGTGTGTACCCAGCTGTCTCTCTATAGGTAGGAGCCCGGCGGCCACTTTCCATCGGGCAGACCGTTGGGGCGGCTATCTAAGGGGAATAGCTTAGTTCGATCCCTTGTCGCCCCAACACTACGGTCTGTCGGTACACCGTGGGGTTTTTTGTCCGTGCAAGTCGAACATAACCCATCCTCTTTCCCGGGAGGGTGGGTATCCATAAGGGATTGGTAACAACTCTACGGAGTCGTTTACTAACTGTCATTGTTTCAGCAAACTTTCAATTTGCTTTTAATTATCCGTTGTCATGTTAACAATAATATCACGGTATTAAAGTTGTAAAGAACGAAGTGCGTTACGTTATCTTATTTCAAATCCACATTATTAATTTAGTTATAAATTATATACTTAATAGAATCGTTTCAAGTCTAATTGGTCTTTGATTTCAGAATGTCGCCTGTTATATTTACACAATTTAATTTCTTATTTTAGTGTTAGAGATGTGAAATGACTAGTTAATTAGTACTTACTTTATACGGCGCAACTAATTTCGAAGATGTACAGAGCACCATGCTACTCGAGATATTCTTCAAACTATAATCTCTCCCACCATTGAGTATCGACAAAGTAGTCTATCGACAAAGCTTGTGTATATACTTGCCACACTCGGTAATGAATATATAAAAACAAAATATGTGATCAACTACCAACGCTATTTAGGCTATCTATTTTTGTAATACATTTGAATAATGCTTATAATTCTGATGAAATAATTTAGTTCACTGCTGATACATCATTAGATATAATTATTGGCGCCTCAAACATATACATCACACTTAAATGCTACCATTTGTAGTTGTATTCAGTCATAATTAATGGTTGATTAAATGAACATCTATAAAGTCTTATACAGGGTAACAAATGTTGTATATTAAATTTAACAAAGAATAATTAATAATTTGCTCGTAATGTAAAATCATTATAAAGAAATTTTATTTGGACGGAGTGGCGATTAGTTTCCAATATCACTTACGCGAATATTATAAATGCAGTAACAGAACCTCGTCACAAAGACTTCAACTGAACTTTACATGACAATTTATTAACTCAGATCGAAATTCACAAACTGAGGTATCTCTAGTTTCATTCAAAACACAACGTTAACTCAATACACACAACACTAATAGCTGCCATTTGAACACTAAACTCGCTGTAAAGTTTTTCGCTCGCATCCCATGATATTCCAAATAATAATACAATCTTTCTGAAAGTGATAAACTGTCTAAAAATCAAACTCAACTCACATTTCAAGTAAACTTTAGTTCTTCTAGGGAAAATAGTTGCAAAAATTGGTAGCAAATGTCTCAGTTATCATAAACAAAGCGATATTATTGTTTCATCTTGTATTTTTGCAAAATAAGAAATTCCACCTCGAACCAAAGTTTATATCTTCACACACATTCAAGCGTTACCAAGCTACCTTCAAACATCTTTGGCCTTAAACCGAAAGTTATTGTCTTTCACCCCCACTCACCGGGGGTTGTTCCTTCGTGCGTCTGTTCACCACCCTCGGCCGGTCTCTCCTCTAACTCTCCGGGTAAGTAGTCCTTCCAACTCCTAAATAAATACCTGGTGAACTTTCTTAATTGTCTAAATTTGCAATAAGTGGCGCCTTCAGCCGATTGCAGCTGTTGCGTCTGTATTAAAAACCCCTTTTCTTTAAAAGTTTGTTCAAGCTTTTCTCTTTGTAAACTCTTTCGTGATTTTCTCTTCTTTTTACTCAAATCTTCCTTGGAAGACATACTTTCTTTCGGTGTACTGGATGAGGATTCTCCTGCATCTTGACTCCTTCCTTGGTTGGAGTCCCTTTGAAGGTATTCGTAACCTTTATTGCCTTTGTTTCCAGTGCCACTGTAGTATCTGAAGTTTCCACCGGAATCGACAGATAACATTTTTTTCTCTTGAAGAGAGGGCTTCGACCCCCCAGTGAATTTGAATTTGCAAATACTAACCTCTGTTGTTGGTGTTGTTGAATTTGTTTTAGTCGGTATTGGAGGAATAAAGATCGCAGATCTTTTCCGTTTCACTGGACCTTGGACTAAATTGGGAGATACTCTTTTCATTTTATGTTCAGGACTTTGTTTCGCTTCTTCTACTTGTTTGATGACTTTAGGATCTAATAACTCTGATATTTGTTTAAGGACTAGTTTATTTTTACTCTCGTCTAGTGATGAGTTATCGGAAACTTCACTGACGCTGTTAGGTGTCGGTGGATTTTGTTCGTCTATAGACATCTGGCCAGCTAACCTTTGGTAGTACAATAACTGAGTCTGTAATGCAAGGGGATGCATATATATTCCAGCATTGGGCCAATAAACGTAACCTGAGAACTTGCCTTCCTCGTCCGGATTTGACGTGGATTGAGCCGGTTCAGATAATGTAGGAGACACATTTGTTCTTTGCCTCGACAAATCAGGAGAGCTGCTCGCTGTTTGAGAAATCACGTTAGTATTTCTTTGGATAACGGAGATGGCATTCGGTTGTTCTGACTTTGGAGATTCTTGCTCTGCACACTCCGCTTCAGCTTCAGTCTTAACTTCTGACAATGAGGAATAAATATTCCCAAATTTCTTTTGGATCTGTATCTTTAAATCATGAAGATCCCTAATGCAGAGGTTCAATGGTTCATCATCACTATGTAAGGGTCCCGCAATAGTAGGGGGTGCTTCTGGCATTGGTTCATCAGGACTATTGAACCTTGGAGGAGATAAGCTTTCCAATTTCTTCTTATTTTCTTGAGATAGTTTTCTTTCCAGTAAACTTGAAATAATTTTATTCTGCAAATCAGTTTTCGGATTACTCACGTTTGGTTCTCTAAACGGCGGACATACTGAACTGATTTTATCCTGAGGTTGAGGTTGGCCGGGAACAACAGTGCCATAATTTTCATAAATTAAATGACAAATGTCAGCTTTCTTTGGTTTCCTACCTCTCCTGGGCTTGGAGTTGTTCAACGTCATTTCTCCCATATAAGGAAGATCCTCGTAGGAGACAATTTTTGTAGGTGCTATAGCAGGGTTCTTCTTTTTCTTTTCATCAAGTTTACAAGATTTTGTAGACATATTGATTGCGGGAACCGTGGTAACAGTCAGTGCCCCCGTTTCATTCTGAATGCCCGCTAGCCTCTGTGCCCAAATTTTGAATGTTTCATTTGTAACGTTGTTGATGTCGAAATTTTGTTCAGCTTTCGGTTTATCTTTCTGTTTCTGTTTGGCGTTAGCTTTTTGCAAACTTTGTTCGTAATGATCCAGGTACTCTTGTGGTAATGCTTGGTGGTGAAACTTCAGTTTCCAACGATTCTTCTGTCTGTTACGATGCTTCGGTTTAGGATGTTCACTTTTCTCAGCAAGGCGTTCTTTACTTGATGAGAGTAGTTGCTGTCGAAGTAATTCTTTATTCTCTGATGACCTGGAATTAAAGAAATAAAAATCAATTTCGAAATCCTGCTTACGTAGTTATTTTGATACAGTTTAGATTGTATTAAATTCGTATAATAGAGCAAATACGAAGGTCGAACATCAACATTCATTACATATTGTTTTTTTGAGTAAGTCTAGATGGATAAACCAAATTAAAAGCACTTAAATATCAGCATGAATTATATTCTCACTTCGACCGTTTATGCATTTCTAATTTGAAATTACCATTAGTTCATGAGAAGTTGAACTCATAAGCTGTTTATTTGTTACTTTTTTATTGAATTAACTAATGTGCAAAGTTTTAGAGTAGACTTAAAAGTTTTCTCTGAGTAGTGAAAGTAAAAACTCACTTGGGAAGGATCGGGGGCGGCGCCGGGCACACATCTGCGCACGCCACGCGCCTCATCACTTCTGAAACAACAACACATTCAATATTTAGAACAAAGCTCAACAGAGTTGACTGAGCTGCTTGCATGTATATTATCAATAAGACAATATGTTTAGTTCCAAAGCTGATGAATACCTGAGAAAGTCTTTATAGTAAATAAGATATAAACTATTATTTAACTCCAAATGGATTGGAATATTTTGAAATTGGAAATTAATTATATTGTTAACATTTAATAATATAATTCATTGAATTGAAGTCTTGAGAAGGAAAATCCATTCAATTTCGTCAAAATCATGGTATGTATTTAGCAAACATATCAGTCATCGAAGTCAGAAGGTTAGTGATTTATACTTGTACTTAATCAAAAATTATTAAAGTAAAAAGCTATCTTAAATAACTAAAAAATCGTTAACTATTTATACTTTTCGATAATAATAGATGATACGAGATACACTATAGGATCTATATTGAGAATGAGTCATGAGCCATTTGAGTCCATGGGATATCATCGCAGGAATTGCAGCACCGTGTAGCAGTAGCTCCGAGTTATCGTAAGTCTGCGTCAGACAGTATTATGTTCAGTGGGAAAATTCTCCGAAAACGCACGAAGCGATTGCGAAATGTTCGCCATTTAATTTATAGAAGTGCGCGGCGGCGCGCCTTACGCGGCCTACGATATTTCGAGCGCCACTCGAAGCCGCTCGGGTTTCCCGCTCTCGGTTCATACTAACAAATAAAGAAACGGACTTTGTACACAATCGGACATCTTATATTATCTCCATGCTTTGGTAGAATATTCTCAAGAATTTTCTTTTTTATTAATAACTCTAGGATTATATATAACAGAGATGCAAATGTTAAGATGAAAGGGTGATGCAATTAGAATGGATAAGGTTAAGAATGAGTATGTCAGAGGAAGTTTGAAAATAAGTAGTGACGGGGAAGTTGAGGAGTAATAGGTTAGCATGGTAAGGGCATGTTGTGAGAAGAGATGAAAGTCATCTAGCTAGAAAAGTTTTGAATATGAATTCAGTTGGACGAATATAGGAGTAGAAGAATACCCGGAAAGGTGTGGATGGATTGTGTGAAAACTGATATGTGTCTATTAGATGTGAATACTGAGATGACATCTGAATTGGGAAGAGTGGAAAAAGATAACATTTTGTGTCGACGAAGAATAAGGTTTATAAATGTAATAAATAAAAAAAACGAATAATTAAATATTCAATATTTTATGGTTTATTTTAGACGATTGGACTTTTAACCAATACATATTATAAAACAAAGTCCTCGGCCTTGTTTCTCTGTCTGTCTGTTCGCCATAAACTCAAAAACTACTTAACGAATTTTCTACGATTTTTATCAGTAGATAAAATGATTCATGAGGAAGGTTTAGGTTTATAATTTGTCAATGTTTTTTTTTTATTATCAGGGCGGTTCAACGTCCGCCAGGCCCGCTAATTTATGTATGTGTCTAACAGCTGGGCTCGCAGCTTGGCTCATGTATTCTTCGTAATACTTGGTGTGTTATTTCTTAATAAAGCTATATATTGCATGGATTTTATAGTAAAACTAGCGGGCCCACCCTGATAATAAAAAGTTTTTTTACAAATGCCTAAACTCTCGTCGTGAATCATTTTATCTTCTGGTTAAAAGCTCTTTTAAAACGGCAATAGGGGTCTTGTTAGAACCTATACTACTCGCTTCAACTTCCGCCACGTACAATATGACCACACAGCTATGTCTATTTTCTAGTGATTTCTATTGTATACATCTGTTTCTAATAGGTTAGTTCAAGTATAATTTATTCAGATAGTTTGAGCCGTGACAAATGTTCTCACAATAAAACCACACGGATACAGACAACAAATAACTGAAGTTCTTAAAATTGCGAAGTTTTGAGATCATTTTCTGACCGCTGTGCTCCTTCTTTCCTACATCATAAGGCCCTTATAACGTGAAGATTTTTTCGAGCACAACCACATATCATCGGCGATCAGTTATAACTTGTGGATTGAGTTTTTGGCGGGATTTCAGTCTGTCATGTAGTGGATTTTATATTTTATTCATAATCTTGTGTTATTTGACTCTATATTGTGTAAATTTGGTGCTATTTTACGTAATATAGTTAGTTTATTGTCTATAAGTGAAGTGAATGGAAAATAATATAATATAATAACGAAACATGAAATTCTGACATGTCACAAAAACTCCCTAGAAGTTTGACATCTTGTTAGAATATTGATTCACACGATGCTTAATATTGAAATGATCGCACGACGCTGGTGATATTATTGACTACGTGACAATGGCAGTAATAATCAGAAAGACTGCAGATTTCTCCGCTATTATTCACCGCTGGCCACATGATAATAATATTCACGAGTTATTATGACATGTAATTACACGTTTGTGTAAAAAGATGCAACAAACGATACAGTGCTCATTATGTTTGGACGAGTGCACGCGCTGCGTCACGTGATGTAACACGCAGCGCCGCACCGCAACATCTGTAAATCATACCTCGCTTACTTACATGTCTTATTTCGTATAATTACAATATATAACACTAGCCTCTGCCCGCGACTTCGTTCGTGTGAAATAAATACACTAACACGCAGCTGTTCCCCAAAGGAAAAAACACCCCTATTTTGAAACATTTTTCATCTGTGTTCTGCTCCTATTGGTATTAGCGTGAAGATATGTAGCTATAATAGCTATAACCATTGTCGATGAATGAGCTATATAACAGTAAAAAAATTATTCAAATCGGACCAGTAGTTCCTGAGATGACCCCCTACAACGTCACAACGTCACAAACTTTACCTCTTTATAATATTAGTATAGACTAGTATTGATTAAACATTCATTCGCCTTATACAAGTCACCTAATTCTATACAATCACTAGAGAGCGAGTTACATTTCGGCTACAATAAATGTAATTAGACGATATATACTATTAAATAAATGAAAAAGTTTGTTACGATTAGCAACATTTCTAACAGGAACTTTACTGGGTTTCAAAGACATTTTGATCGTAGCAAGAAATGGAATGAAGTTGTTTTTTTTTAAATTTTCTTGCTGACGTTACGCTTACGTTCTTTCCAAAGTAAGTGTATGAAGATCAGAATGTTTTACATAGTCATGTTCAGATGCGGCGTGTATAATTGTATCAAAATAATTTAAAAAAAAAAATCAAAATAATATCAAAATAATTATTCGTATTACTTTTAGAAATAATTATTTCGTAGCAAAATCGTGCGAAACGGTGTGCACAACTAGTATATTATATCCCGAATAAATATCGATAGTGTCTTGGAGAAGCGATATATTTATAATATAGTAATTTGAACTTTCAACTGTAATATAAACCTAATAATAATGTGTTACCGATTATTAAACGCTGGTCTAAAAGTTTAAATCCATACAACTTTTTACATAAAAAAAAAAATGAAATGAACACTCTAATGCAAACACAAAAGCGATGTTGTAAAAGAGTATTACATAAATAATAAATTTACGTTGAAATTACATTTGTAATCGCATTTGCAACAGAAAGTTATTTTCGCAGAAGCAGTTTAATGATTTCTTTTGAAATCTTTGTAATGTTGTTACATTATTTTGATATGTGAATAATAACATAATATGTAATTTATTCCAAGGAAATTGTGTGAAATAGAATTACAGCGAAAAACTCAACACAACAAAATTGGATTTTATGAACATAATAGTGGGCCAATTGTTTTACTTCGTAATATAGTGGGTATGATGAATGCATTAGTCCAATTGACAAAAATCATAACTACTGTTACAATATTACCATTAAGTTTGTATATGTGTGATATGACACTACAATTGAGTCCTAGAATAGCCGCTATTCTGGTATGCTTAGCCGTCTTTTGTTTAGGCATTAGTAGATATATAATAAACTAAATAAGAACCTTCTCTCTTTTTCAGCAGGGTCGCCATGTAATGTCGGGGATTAAGTTCAGTAAAATAATATTCTACCGTACTATATGAAAGCTGTTTAATAACTGTTTAGACATCACGTAGGCGTTGTATTCTAAAGGTACATGCACACATAACTAATCACACTTATTACACTTCAGTAGCATTTAAGATTCATGTACCGATTAGGCCTCCCACGGCAGCGGCTCAAGCCTAGGTTCGATCCCTCGGTAGGGAGCCCTTGAGTGCGTTGCTTGCGCGATACGGTGACACACAAATATACATCACTGCTACAACACTACACGATCACCCCCACACACGTGCACGCCTACACGCTTACACATGAAAGTGGAAGGGTTTACTTTTTTCCCTTATCGAACTGAAAAACTCTCAATTTTCCGATAATAAATATATGGAGGAGTTGTTGAGGCGTGTATGCTTGGTACACATATACGTTTCAACAACTCGTACACATATGAATAGTTAGCTAGGTTAGCTGAGATAGGTCGCGATTTTGCATGCAACAGACAACAGCCAAGCCGAGGTGTGCCGTGCACCATAATATAATAGCTGGTTGCCATAATGAAATCGGCTGAGTGCCTTAAGCGCTCGCCTTAGTAGTCCGGTGAAGCTGTTAAGACTTTGCTGGGTCGATAGCGTAGACATTTCGAAAAAAAAAAAAATGTTCCGTGGTATTATTTCCCACCCAATACACTTGCGCAAAATAATCAAAATATATTACGTAAAACACCAACAATATTACGAAATATAGAGTCAAATAGCACGATATTTATGACATAAAATTCACTATCTGCCAAACTAAAATCCCACAAAACTCCGTGGAGATACTTAAATCGCTAGAAAAGATTATTAAAACGCTATGCTATAAGCGATAGCGAAATATTTTTTACTATTTTTGCAACTCGTATGCCTATGGTACTTCTGCATGTGTATAATAAAAATAAACTATCCTATTTCCTGAATAATATTGGCAGAATGTTACACATTACATCATTGAATATGTTTACATGACGAATGACGTTGTAACCTCTGCAAAATATGTAGTCTGTGGTCATGACGTGCGGTTCGTATAAAATTCGTTATGTTCTACAAAACCGCAAACTACGTGTTATGCCAACATTACAATTTAAATCTGACATCACATCATATACAGCACTGTTTATTCTAGTCCGTCGATATAGAATTACAATAATCTCGATTGATAAAAGCTTTTTGATGTGCTACAGCACTACCTACTAGCGAGTTATTGTTTTTTTTTTTCCGAAATGACTACTCTATTGACCCAGCCATGTCTTAACAGCTTCACCGGATTACTAAGGAGAACGCTTAAGGCACTCAGCCGATTTTATTTTGGCAACCAGCTCAAGGGTGCACGGCACACCTCGGCTTCGCTGTTACCTGTTACATGCAAAATCTCGACCTATCTTAGCTAACCTAGCTAACTATTCATATATGTATGAGTTGTTGAAACGTATATGTGTACCAAGCATACACGCCTCAACAACTTCTCCATATATTTATTATCATGACATGTTGAAGATATTTTAGTAATTTTACTGTGTATCGAATAAACTGATACAAACTAACTAAAAGTGGGGTGTCTTCGAAACTGCTGAACCGATTTTGTTCATATTTTTATTTGCTCAGAGTATTATTTCAGCATCACATCTCATTATAAATTGGAGCCAAACAATAATGATACAATTTAACAAAGTTAGCTTAAATTTTTTTAAAGGATTGTACGTGTTGAACAATAATATTGTAAAGAAACACATGGTAATCTTTTAAACGTGTAGCCTTCGTGAATTAAGCTCATAGATGCCAATTAAGAAACCTACTTATAAAATCATATTGAGATATTATTATTATTAATTGTGTAACGTAGGGTTCAACTCGAATCAAGAAGCATGTTAACCTATAAAAACAGAACCATTGGGATGTGTTACGTGGGTTATTACATCGTTTGGCGTCACGCCAGAGTTCCGACGGCGCAGCGCAGTATAGCTCGTATTGGACAGACTCGTCCGAACACGTCATTCGAGTGCGTAGCGTACTGGAACTGGGCTAATAGGTGAATTGTTTTTGTACAAGTGTATTCCTCTTTTATACGCCTTCTTTACGGTATATCTGTATCAATACAAATGGCAATTCTACTAACGTAAGTGTATTAAAGTTCGGTTTTAATATTTGAAGTTCCCATTTCTGAAAACAATGTTGATATTCATAATAATCTATATCATATATAGACAATTGTGTATGAGGGGTTCGCAACCATAGTGTCACGTATATGTATGAGGCGTCTAGATATCACCTGTGTCCATACAGTAGTTCAGTATATAAAAGGATGGTAGGTATATGTAAACTGAGTGGACCGCGACTTTTGTGCACGTGATGATAAATCAGTTGAAGTCACTCTTAGTTTCCGGCTTTCAGGGTCAGTATGTATCTAGTAGCCAAGAGAAGTGAACATGATAACCCATATTCCTTGTTCCTGAATTTCAATTTTTTTTTATCAAGCTAACTGTGGTAACTTGTACTTTTTTTTCAACGCTCCCCTGCAAACATTTCTTTACACGGAAAAATCCTGTTTCTTCTATTAAAATTTGATCTAAGTTCCTTTTGTAGTAAATCATTTTTTAATAGTTCACTAATTCACTATACTACACACTACAAACCATTTCCTAAAACAAACAAATAAAATTTCCAAAATTGTAACAGTTTCATATATAAGAGATTTTCAGAAAAAAACATTATAAATGCATTATCATGCGCTATGTGTTGCTTTTAACTAAAAGCAAAGATCTTTTTCGCGTCTTTCGTCACAAAGATTTATGAGGACGAGGCGTCAATAATGAACATTTAACAACCAATCCAGTGTAATAACGAAGTCATTTATACATAAAGATGTTAACTATAAAATTAATAGTAGCTATATTGGAGAATAACAAGAGGTTTAGTCGAAAGTTTTATTTACTGATCGATGTAGTAACTTTCTCAAAATAAAACGAATGCAGTATATTTAACGTAATCTACCATTTCCTGCGCTCTTCATAATAAATTCTGTGCCAAAATCTGAAAACATTTCTAAAACTAAAAGGTGGCCCGAGTTAATATACATATTAACCGCTGTATATTGTTGCTGTGACTTATTTATTGCCATTGATATATAAAAACCCAAGATGTACAGTCATCCTCTCAAACCTGTCCGCATAAAATGAGTGCACAATTGAGAAATCGGAGCTCATTTCAAATAGTTCCACGTCACACGAATCTTTGGACTTTTTGTACACTGCTTTGTAAAATCAACTTTAAATAATTCGTGTAAGGTTGTATTTGCAAAAACATAGGTTTATAGTATAACTATAACTACATAGGTATATCGGTGAGTTTTTGAGGACGGTTTTGGTCGTTACTTCTATTCGAGACTTTGTATCTTGGGGTCTTTATATGTCAATGATAAATAAATATTGAATTAAAATTATGATAAGGTATTTGCCTAGCGCCATCTACGTGATATCTATAACAGTTGGTTTTACAATTTTCTATCAACAAATTAATTTATGGCGCCATCTGTTTGAGGCTGATGAAACTTACAATTAATAGAAATAATCAACATTGACCATCATTTCATTTGCAATTAAAACTATTCAAACGATTAATCGAAATGTAAATTATTCTGTTTCAAGTTCGACCATATTATACATCAATGCTAACTTTAATGGACATCGGTTGAGTAGTGTCAGAGTTCGGCATTGTGGACAAACATCATGAAACGAGATTTTTATATATTAGATAAACTGTTTATTGATAACTACTTAAAAAAAGACATTTCTTCACCTTGTTCTTACCATGCAATAAGAAATATCAAAATTGAATTTTAATTCATAAGACAATAAGTATATTATTTATACAATAATATAACAATAAGTATAATGAGACCAGTAGTGCTATATTATGGATTCGAAAAGCGGACTCCGAAAGTGACGAATAAAAAAGATTTTTTTTATATTTGATAGGTACGCACTTGGCCACAATCTCACCTGATGGTAAGTGACGATGAGGCCGACGATGTATCGCGCTTACCCACTAGGTGCCTATTCACTCTACTCTTGAAGACTCCCAAGTTATAAGATGTCGGGAAGACAGACGCCGCGCCGGGAGTGAGTTCCACTCCTAAGCCGTACGTATAATGAATATGGAAGCAAATCGTTTCGTACGAATTACGGGAATATCAACCACGTAAGGGTGGAAACGTCTAGTCGTCCTCAGATGGAATGGGGTCGGTGGAATTATATTATGTAATTCCTGTGCACACTCTCCAAAGTGTAACCTATAAAACGCTGAGAGACAAGACACTTTTCGACGATGGTCTAAACTGAGCATTCTTGTATCCCACAGTGTTTCATCACCGAAAAAGATCGTCCGCTGAAACCATTACCGAAAACCGAGTACACGTGCTTAGTCATGCGAATGTTAAGATGAATGTGTGGTGTAACCAGAGTGTATAAGATTAAAAATTAGTACATCAGAGGAAGTTTAAAAATAGCACCAGTGACAGAGAAGTTAAGGAGTAATAGGTTAGTATGGTACGGGCATGTCATGAGGAGAGATGCAAGTCATGTTACTAGAAAAGTTTTGAATATGAAAATACAGGATGAAGGAAAACGTTGTGGATGGATTGCATGAAAAAAATAATGTGTATAAAAGGTGTGAATACTGTGATGACATCTGACAGGAGAGAATGAAAAAGGAAAGCATGTGCTGACCCTACTTAGGTGGAATAAGGCTAAACAAATGATGATATAATTTTTTTATACATATTAGTGTTACTATTACCATAAATTAGTCGCGTCTTAACAAAGAAATATTCAAAGAATGTTATTGCGCAAACTTTCCAAAAGCTAAACAAACCCACGACGTACAAATTAGCAATTAATTAAATATGATAATCTTAAAGGGAACTTTAATAGGTTCCATGTACGGTATAGAGTGATCAGTATTATGTTTGGGAGTGAATCATAATGCGATGCGCGTAGGTGATTCCGATGTTCGCGAGTATTGCGCGTCGCACAACGCAGCTCGCTGCGCGGTCAACTGATATGGCCATATTACTACGCGACCATAAACACCGGTTATAAAATTATAACGTTATGATTAATTTCATTATTATACTAATATATTACCATTTTACGCTGTTATGTGATTATTAAATAGATTATATTGTTTTTATTATTGTAATAAACCAGACGAAAGATTTGAATGTGTGAATACACGTTCCTTAATAGCTCTGACGCTTTTGACATATGTGATAAAGTGTCTTCTTATTAAATATGTTTATATGAACTGAATTATTATATTTTTATATATTAATTTGCCAATTTTCTTCTAAATAAATTGATCTGAATTACAAGGTATAACCGTAATATTGTGCTATAATATTTATATATATATATATATTTTTTTTTATTGAAGCACGACAAAGTGACTGCACTATACCTGATGGTAAGCATAGTACAATACAAAAACAGTGGCGACCACCGAGAGACAGATTATCCATCGTCGGTCGCCGCTGTCATGCTGGCCATAATGACGAAAGTCACCTGGTACTAGATATGCACAGGCTGATCCCGAAACGCGACGCGCAAAAGCGAGTCACTATGACGGGCTTTTTCGCCATGTACATGGTGGTTCCGACCCAGTCGGGCTGT
>JACEII010000050.1:259830-295634 GCA_014332785.1 Antheraea mylitta | reverse complement strand
GGGCGTAAGTTTAGTAAACATGAGACGGATGGTGTATCACAACAGCGGAATCATTCGCCAAATATTCGACTCCATTGTTGTCTCTAGTGTTTATACACAATATCGGTTTTTCAATTAGTAATGCATTTGCTATATGTATCCATTTTATAATTAAACCAGAACTGGATGCGAAACAAACTTTACTATAATCCAAAGTGGATTGAAATCATCTAGGGCTTACTGCTAGGATAAACATATTACTTAAAAATGTAGTATTTTAATGTTGTTTGGAAAGTAAATAAATTACTTTTAATTATTAATTTAATGTTTTAAATTATCCTATAAAATTAGAAAACAAATAATTATTATAATATTAGATCAATAACTTGCCTTTTTATATTTTATAAATATCTTCGATCATATTCATATATTTAAAATTTTACGGATTTTGTGGTTGATTTCCTGTAAATAACAAACATAATGTTTTTCTATATTTTTGTTTGTAATATTACGTACTGACCTAAGTACGCGGACACCTCGTTATATACATATATTGTGCCTATACCTTTATATCTTTTTTATAATTTTATATATAATAATACTACAATAACACTAACGATCTTTCTTGATGCAAGCTTCTACTTCCACACAAATTCGAAAGCAGTAGCGCTGGAAGCGTATTGTTGACGTTGAGTGGCTTAACCGACAGAGAATATGGATTCGATGTTCGGACCTTGATTTATGCCAATGAATTTTTGGATATTCGTGTACATTTATTAATAATTTCATTTAATATCAAGGTATTACAGTTCTAAGAAACTTCGGTTTTTATAGCATTACATGTACAGCGATGGTATTTGATTGCTGCGGAGAAATGGACAAGCGGCTTGGTGCGCATGCCCAGTAGTGGAGGGCATGTAAATGGATAACAATTGTTTAGAAATAATACATTTTGTAAGTACATTTACTTTTAATTCTTCTTAAAGATTTTTCTTTTGTACTAAAATACATTGATATGATAATAAACAACGCAGACGAAACTACTATTAGGAGTTATGAGATTTGGTAGCCAAAATACGTAGGAGTATGAAGTGATTTTTCACATAAAACTTCCATTTTTAAATCGATCCGAAACCTAGTCTGTGGAATTAATTAATTATCCCCAGATTAAAAAAAAAATCTAGAGGATCGATTATCTTAATTTTTATTGACGGCCTTTTTTCATATTTCTTTTTATATTATTATACCTATTGTTTTATTTTTATCTTAATAGAAAAAATCTAATTGCGATTTTATAGTGTCAGAGATGATTCACTGGATCGATTCGATGTTAAATATTGATTAAAATAATTGTTTTGTCTATGATTAAAAATCAGTTTCAGAATCAAAATAGGTTGAGTACCCGGGTAAAGAAGGCTTGAGGCGATGCATGCAGACGGTGGAGGGCGCGCGATGGCGGCGCGAGCGACACGCCTCTTGTAAGACACAGGGCGATAGCCCTAACGCCACCAGCGTCGTCATTAGCAACTGCATCAGCATTGCTACAAGTACCACAATGTAATCTACTATGAGTATAGTATAAGCTCATCTAATATCATAGTCATAATTTATCCACTAAATATTATTTATTTATATAAACACTAGCTGACTGCCATACGTTCAGACATTACACGATAAATTAAAATAATGATAAACTATTTTCAACATTAAAATGTTGCGCCATCTATGACATATTTATAACAGTCGGTCCTGCAGTTTCCTGTCAACAAACTAATTTAAAGCGCCATCTGTTCAAGTCTGATGAAACTTACAACTAATAAGAACAATCAACATTGACAACCATTTCATTTGTAATTTAAAACTATTGAGGCCCTTAAACGAAATATAAATTATTCTATCTCTCAAGTTGGACCAAATTTAGGTTTCAGGATAATCAGTTGAGTAGTTTCAGAGTTCACCGTGGACAAACAATATGACACTGGATTTTTATGTATTAAGATTTCAGTGAAATCCTAAATAAATCTTGATTAGATTAACATACATATAGGCACTCATGTGCAGGCGGAGTGGCCTTTGGCCCTGTTAAACACTACAATAATATTTTTTTAAAACATTGCAGAAAAATGCAATACTAATACCTAAAATATTGTTTTTTATAGTTCTTTGTTGTTGTTTATAATTAGTTGACCATTATTGTTCATACCTTAAAACTGATTTAAATGTTTTTCCGTAATGTAATATTGAATCTGGACTTGTGCAGTAGAACATATTGTTGTCCTATTTATTGTTTAATTTCAAAATAAAAACGGTTGCGGTGAAGTATCTTACATAACGTCAAGGACCGTTGGTAGTATTCGTAATTATACGACCACCACTGTATATATTTTAATACTATTTAGGTTTTATTGTTTGGCTACAATCTCATCTGATGTAAATGATGATGTAACGCAAGTCTCGGAACACACCAACGGGTACTTGAGGGTGGTAGAAAGCCCTATCACCTTGCTGTGGTTTCGCCACGAAGTTTTCTTTCATCGAAAGCTCCGACTCAATTACAAGGATTGGAACCTATGTTCATCGACGCTGTGTCTGAACACGCTACTAACCAAGCCATTGTCGCTTCATAACCTTAAATCTATCCTACAACTTATAATTCCTAGTAATTGTAAAGTACTATCTTCGGTTAGAACAAATACTCACTTCGGGTGTCAAAATAATTATGCACTTATTTTTCTTCTTTCTCGAAGAAAACAGATTGAAACTGCTTAAATTCATAATAGCTGTTGATACTAATTGGATTTTGAAACCATAACATGATTGAACAACAAATATTATTTATTATAACAAAAATTTATTAAAAAAAAACATTTAAAAACTCGCAAAATGTCATTGAGTAAATACGTCTAAAGGTAATTGTAATAATAAGGCCATGAAAAATATTACTGGTCAGATACTATAGACTACAACATACAAGTGTTCAAATTCTTTTTTTACATAAGCACAAGTATTTGATACTTTGACCGCTCATCAAATAAAGTGGGTTAAACACCTAACTTACCTCATTTTTTGTACTATGAATTACAAAACAAGCATGCAGTCGCTACTACAGGCTATGTATATTTATAACTAAACTAAAAAAGGAATGCAGTTCGAAGCATATTCATTAATAGGTCATCTATTTTGACTGATGTGTCATAATTTTAATTGTTAATGGAAAATAGCTATGACCATTATTTCTACAGTTATCCTTTTTAAAAATTCTGCTAGTTAAACTATTACCATCAAGTTGGAATTCTGCGACTGTGTATCCAAGTAGATGCTTTTTAGAATAAATCTCTAATTTAAAGTTATCGTGTGGTAGGAAGCTAGCTTATAATATAAAAAGGTTAAATCGTTCAGGATATTGTTACGTTTTATTAGTGCGATGACGGAACAAAGCTTGTCACTTTCTTCCATGCTTGCAATAGGTAGTGTTCACCCAAACAGCCAATATTGTTTAAATTTGTCGAACAAATTATAGAAAATACAATGTTTGATTACAATAAAAACTTCGCACAATTCTCGTGCGGAATAATAAGAATTTATCACAAAACAATCAATAGCTTTTATATTTTAGGTCAGGTAAATGTATGAATAATATGGCAACACTGTTGAACATTGATACTATACGTAGGTATACGTAGTATCCTCTTAGTAGTTTGTGATAATACTGTAGTTTTTAGCAGGTACTCAACCTCTCAGACGGTAGGTTTTTAATTTATAGGATATTGGATTACCATAACTGAACTGAATATTTTTAACAAAAATGTATCTCATTGTTGATCGAGCTGTTTGAAAATTACAATAATAGTTAAACGTAAAGTATATGTATCCATAAACTTTGTGGATTAGATTAAAAAAAAATCTTTACGTTATTATTCCGCCCATAGTTAAACGAAATGTCATTTGCAATGAAATACATTTATTTATATTCGTAAAAACAAAAATAAACAGACTTACTATTGAGATCTACGTTTTGTTCTCATTTACATTTTATAATGTGATTCTAGTAGATCTCTTCCCTACAATTTAACGATCTCAGTAGTGCGCTTATTGTGCTGTGTGTTCCTGTTTCCCACGTCTCGATGACTTATCTATTGTTTACACCTCACTTATATTTAGATTACAACGGGAAAATAAAACGGCATATACAATTCATAGATCTTTATGTACTTTTTAAAACATTATATTTATATTCAATATTGAAGCACAACCCAATAGTTATAATACAATTAATTCATTTAATTATAAAGATAACATTTCGAGATACATATTACGACTATAAAATTCGAGGCATCTGCTTATAATTTTCCAGAAAAAAAAACCTTCATATAGCACTTTAATATACAGTAGACTGTTCTTATTGGTATGTGCTCGGATGGTTTCAGTTATAGCGGTTACAAAGTTGTTATATCTTTGAAAATTTCATTATTTCCTGATTCAAAATGAGTAGTGTCTATCTAATGAATTTACATAACAATAAAATAGGTGTTCAAATATTTATAAAGACACAAATGTTATCTTTTGTAAGACTTATATTCCTCGGTAAAGACAACTTACAAAAGTGCCGCGTATTGCTCTGGTCTTTGATATATGCCATGTTATAATCAATCATATATATTATATATTCAATTGAATTGATTGTTTTCGATTAAGTTTTATTTCTGTAGTTGCAATTTGGTTGAAGGAATACTATATATTAACTGTTCTTTAGTTTTGGAAATCAAATATCCTATTAAGAGACAAGGCAACCGAAAATCACATTTTATTTTTAAACTTTGATATAATTAATCCGTTTATAAACTGATAGCAACAGAACAGTTAAGTACATCTTCTTGCTCAGTTTCTTTCACTGATTTTCCTCAATTTAAAACTTTAAAACAATGTATTATGTTTGAAATTTAATCATTACACGACTTATCAAGACACTTATTAAAATAAAATAGTCATTTTTTTTAAACAAATTGATTTTGTTTTAGTGTATTTTATATATTCTCTACATTTCTATACAAAACATAGTTTAGTGCTCGAGGTTTTTATATTATTTGGAGATCTGAAGCGAATAAAAGAATTTACTGTGTAAATTCCTTAAAACTAATGTATAAATAAGACAACACAATAAATTGATTTTTGTATTATATTATAACCCTTGTCAATGCCCCGGTTATCCCAGTTCGGGTTTACCACATCAAATAATATAAGATTACCCAACTTTTTGGGTAAATTTAGAGTTCTCTGGTAATTTCATTTAATCATTTAGAGAACACGTAAAATATCTCAAATGTTTGTAGATGAAACATTAAAAATCAACTAATTCATCAGTCGACTTCATATTTGATTGACTAATATATTAATTTAAATTTTAATACAAGTGGTTATTTAAAATATGGTATGTCAAGTTTTTTTTTTAATAATTCTGATTTAATTACTATATATGAAGTAATTAATCAACGTTATATTACATAGATATAATTTTGTCCGCGGAAAATATAGTTTAAAAGAACCGTGACCACAATACACGAGTTTTAACATTTGTTATTAATTATAATTACGGACTACAACAATCATATGTATATCACATTAAAAAGTTATTTTGTATGTGTGTGTGTATGTGTTCTAATGTCATTGTATTATAAATCCGTTCGAGTTTATGTCTAAGGATAAAAATTGTGTCCGTCTGTAACGCTATACACATTTTACATTTCCTTTATAGTCCTAGTTAACAATATTAATTGTTTGAAAAAATATCGTAATTTTTGGACCTCACATAAAGTATAGTAATTTATTTTCAAGTCAATATTTCTCATCTAAAATTGAAATAAATTATTTGGAAATATTTACCGGGTGACTGGTACAACTCGCAATATACAAAGATATGTTATTTCACGGTGCAATTAATTATATAGGTTAATAATATCATAACAAATACTTATAAATAACGAAGAGGACCTTTTTTAAAGTTTGTTTTAAGCCTTTTGAAAGTTTGGGTACAAACCTATGCTCAATGACCGCTAGCGAATCTTTCGGGGCGCGATTCTAGTCTTAATCTAATCTTAGTTATTTATACGAGCTATAATTTGTTTGTATTTCCTACTTTTTTATTTGGATTAGGATAGGCAATAGTATTATGATACGAGGTAGTAAACGTTGTAATTCGTTGTCATTATTGCATAAATATAATTGTAAAAATTGTTGGAAAAGACATATATTTATCGTGATAATTTTGATATATGAATCATACTTGTTTACAATAATTAACGTACATTTGCATGTATGTATTGAGTATTCTCTATTCATATTGGGAGATTTTAACCAGTCGCCCGGTATAGTTTTGCTTAGTGATATCTCGTATGAATATCTTCCTAAATAAATTTATATTTGGCAAAAATGTTAATACTTGAAACAAAAACATTACCATTTTATGACATCACTCACTTTAATACACCTTTATCTTAAGAGCTAAGTATTTATTATATTATTACACAGAACATTTTAGTGTTTTTAGGTTGTTTAAATTATTTGTATATATGAAATCTGATGTTTGGTATATGAGTGGGGGGGACATCATAGTTTGTCAGTGAGGGCGTGGGGTGTGGGGTGTGGGTTTGTGTGTGCGTGTGCGTGTGCGGTGGCGGCAGTAGAGCCGCAGGAATATCGCCGCGAACACTAGCGCTATACCCGCGGCCCCGCCCGCGCTCACTCCGTGCCCGTACACTATGCACGACAGCAGGATCGACACCGCCTGATGCACAGATATACACAACCCGCATATATTGACCATGGATATTATGTACTTACGTCACAGAAATAAAATATTAAGGAAATAATAAAACTTAAACTAATCATATAAATTGGAATGTGAATTTGTTTGTCATAGTTTTACGCCTTAATTATTAAAACAGTTCTCATGAAATTTTGTATATGCTTTGTCAAGAATACAGAAAAGGTCAATATAATATATCAATATACTAAAGTGTACACATACACGCGTACAATGTTCTAACAATAGCAAGCCGTAAGCAATATACACTCATCAAAAAAGTCTAAGCAACATGTACTAATTTAAAATTTTAGGATGGTTCTTCACATTATAACGTTGTATTTTATTTTTAAAATAATATATTTAGGGTTCTATGATGTAAAAATAACAGCTGTTGTCTTTATAAGTTCTTTTAATAACAGAAATGAACAATATTAGAATATACTGTAGAAACTAAGATACATAAGAAACTAAACTTTTTTTTACAAAATGAAATTTCTAAAGAAAGTGTATTTATTGTGAAAGAATAGAACAATTTAATACAAAGTATAATCTTCTCTGCTATTCAGAACTTGTCGGCAACGATTATTCATTGAATTAATGAGACTGTTTATGTCATCTTGCGGTACTCGCTCCCAATGGAATTGTAGCAAATCCTTCAGCTGTTGGGTTGTTGTCGCTCCGTCCAAGTCCTTCAAAACACGTCTCTGGAGCATGTCCCATGCGTGCTCGATGGGGTTGAGATCTGGCGATTGTGCAGGCCAGGGCAATACCCGGATGTTCTCCGTTACAAAGTATTCACTGGTTCGACGTGCTGTATGTGAACGTGCATTTTCACGCATTAACCTAAAATCGGAGCCAAAGGTTTGTGCAAATGGGTAGACATAAGGTCTGAGAATATCCTCAATGTAATTTTGAGCATTCATGTTTCCATTTACAAAAACGAGCTCAGTTTGCCTGTTCTTCATAATACTAGCCCATAACATAACTGTTGATCCGCTGTATGGATGGACTTCCTGAACGCACCTGAGCTTTTCAGTATTTCCGGGCCGACGATACACTCGCACCCTCTTTGTATCAGGCTTAACCCAAATCGTGACTCATCGGAAAACATAATTTTATCCCATTGTTCCTGGGTCCATGTTATGCGTTCTCTACACCATTCATATCGACGAATGCGATTCCCGTGACGTATCGGTGGGCACCTGATTGGGCGTCGAGCTCGTAGGCCGTACTCATGCAGTCGATTTCGCACAGTTTGAAGACTTACATCAACACCACTCAAAATTTGTAGCCTCAAACTTATCTCTCGAGCGGTTAACATCGGCTGGCGTCTTGCAATCAGTTGTATGTACCGATCTTGCCGAGTGGTTGTACTCATTTTACGGCCTGGATGCTGTTCAGCGGGTTCTCCAGTATTATTGTAGCGCTGCCAAAGACGACAAATAACACTTCTATGAATGCCAAAATGTCGAGATACCTGAGATTGATTACTTCCCGCTTGCAACATTCCTACAGCTCTTTACATTTCATCTGCCATCAAATGACGTCGCTTCATGACGTAAAGAATATCTAACAATTCAATTTTGTCACTAACTTTATTTAAATGGTTGGTAAAATTATAAAATCAAGACTAAACGTAGCAATTAAAACGTTCTTAAATTAAAACAAATTCGCAGTCATTTAAATTTTATGAAAAAACGAAACATAATCAAATTTTTTTTCACAACCACCCCGTATGTCATCAATAACAAAAAAGTGTACTTACTTACGCACTTTGTTTGAGTAAATACTTAGAAATTAATTAATATAGATGGTAAAATTTGTAATATCACGCATGTTGCTTAGACTTTTATGATGTGTGTACAAAGAGGAAAGCGGGGATATATTATTTGCCCACACGGCAAACTCTATGCAGTTCAGATAGTGGAGGTTTCATTCTTTGACGCGACCATCTTCAAATATACGGCTAATTCTTTTAACAGATTAGGCTAGATTTATTCAAATAAGGGGGAACTGGAAAGATTAGGTGCACAGCCCTCACGATCGGACTCATTCGACGGTCGATTCTTAGGAGGGCCTTCGAAAAGACCGAGGCTCTTTTATTCCACAGCCTTCGGCGAGGAGCACCGCCTTCGATCTATACCATTATGGAGGACGTCCATATCAAGGAAATGTTCCATTTGAGCCTCATTGTAGGCGGGCACTGTCGGTTCGAGCTCCATTCTAAGAGCCGTCCGACAAATTACTCTGTAACACAGGGGTCCCAGTACAACTGACTCTATATAGGAATAGCGTGTCGTAGCTGTGGGGGTGATCAGGGGTTATCGCACCGTAACCTCTATCTTAAGTGTGCTACGTGAGAGGGACTATGCTACGGCATAAGACGGATTGAAGCTTTATCGCTGCCGAGGGTATTTTTTTTTAATTCCCTGGAAACTCCTCGGACTTAAATCCGAGGCTTTGTTGGTGTTGCTGCCAACGCCACTTTCCACTGCGCCGCTCAAATTTCGTGATCTGATGAGCCCCTTCAAGAAGAGTTGCGGCATATCATGGGATTTTAGTAAATAAGTCTTATATCTGCTACCAACAAGGAAGAAATGGTTGCAGCAAATACAATGGAAGTACAGTTCGCTAAAGCGTCGAAAACACCAATACAGGTCGAGACTAGCTCGAGATAAAAACAAGAACACGTGAGAGCTTCCGGGTCATAAATGGTGCTGTTTTTGTGGCTAAGTAGGTGGTTCTAATAAACAATTTGGTCGTAATGAAAGAAAAGAAAAGAAAAACATGTGTGACCTGTCTCGCCGTCATGATGATGGTGAAGACGACGGCTCCGAAGCTGGCGATGGTGCGGTAGATGAGGAGCTGTCCGAGCGCAGAGCTCGCGGAGAGCAGCACGCAGTCCGCCACGAACGAACCGTTCTGTATCATCAACACGACATCTATACATTACATATAATGCTCCTTAATATTATAATACGACATTAACATACTGAAACTATAAACACTTATTAAACAGGTATCACAGAATACGGTCCGAGTTTTTGGCGGGATCTTAGTCTGCCATGTAGTGGATTATTCATAATCCTGTGTTATTTTACTCTATATTTTGTAAATTTGGTGGTGTTTTACGTAATATAGTTAGTTTATTGTGAATAAGTGAAATTCTGAGATGCCACAAAAACTTACTGAAAGGTTTTAACAAGGGATCCACCTTCTTATTAGAATATTGAAAATGGTCACACGAAGCTTGTTATATTATTGTACTATAACGTCCATTGAAACAACAAAACATTGACACTGGTAAGTGCTTCTGCGGAGTCAAAACAAGAAAAAGAAGAAGAAGAATACGGTCGACTTCACTTAACTCAAACCCCCAACATTAGAAACACAACTATCTCTCAACTACACTCTTACTCATTCTAGTAACACGACAAACGTTCTTCGATTCACTGTAATTCAAAATAACCTTTTGTAATATTTAATTTTTTTTGTAGATCTTCATATTTAAAATCATATACCGTCTCATTACAGAAAAGTTAAATACGCGTTGAACACTTCTTTAAAAAAGTTTCTCACAAAAAGTCTCTTATCCTTATTTATTAGTTGGGATTTAAATTTAAATATATATCATTCATCAAGGTTTTTTTTTTTATTATCAGGACGGGACAACCGTCCGCCAGGCTCGCTTATAATAATATATAAGAATCTGATATGTTGCTTGTTTTGACAATTACAACATTTTCTTTTTAACTAATATGCCAGAAAGATAATATTTTAAAATATTTTTTTATTCAAGGAGGATTGTAAAATCATATTACTCATAAATTGAGTGTTTGCAAGATATCTGGATATAATGGAACGTTTTTGAATAATTATATTGAATTGCACGAATGCTATCAGCCGCTTGCATAAAAACTTAAATCGGATGTTTAGCTGGAGATCGATTTTTAATAAAGAATTTTAAACAAGTGTACAACTAGGTTTTACTACTTTACATACTACTTAGTAAAACTCGTGTTAAACGAGTGTTCATTATCGGTTTTCCCTTATTGACCAGTAAAATTGTAACATCATAGAATGGCACCAAAAAACCTATGTACGGTAAAATGAGACATTCGTTCACGGTGAATTTAACAAAAAAAAAAAACATTTTAAAAATGAAAGTTGTCACATGAGCTATTAAAATTGTATTTGATTCATTTAGAGAATTAACGATTGAAACTACTAATTAAAATATGAAAATTAACTAAAAAGTCAATTTTTAAACCAGTGTCATTGTTATAGTACGAGCTACTATTAAACAGAGTCAAAGAAATAATAAGATAGTTTCGTGTTTTGCATTAATCTGTGTCAGAGAAAGTATCAACAGCCGCATTAACAACTATGAATTATAGAAAAGACACTCCTCGAAACTAAATCACTTTATTATACATTTCTCAAACTTAATGCGTGCTATTACCGTAAGTAGGGTTTACTAATGTTGTAATTGTAATCGATTGCTTACTTTAATTATTAGATTATACTGGATGATTGGTTATTCGTTAGCAACATTTTATAGGTTACTCAGTACTTGTTACTCGTTCTCAATCAATTAATAAAATAGGTGGTTAATATTTCACCTAATTATCTAGAAAATACAAAACTTATATTCAATCCCCTACTCGTCTATAATAAAGCAGTGTCAATGACCGTCGGGTGTAGTAAAAGTAAAACTAACCTTATTTAAATGTATACCTACACTTTTAAGAGTCATAGAAGAAACTTCAACTTAGATTCCTTTGGTTGTTTATTAGTATTTGTTTTGATATAATCATTTTATTTGTTGAATGTGACCATAAATTATCACATGATCGTTGACATTCTTTAAACCGCACGATGTATAAGCAAATCGAAGAATGCAACCATTCAAGGATATACATATTCGTTTTATAAAAACAAAGACATCGTTAAAATAAATTAAGTAGTAACATAAAAATATACCAAACATGTATAAATAAAATTGTAGTAATAAAAAAAGTTGATAGATGGAGTTAAATAAAAAATGCTATATAACCTGTAAGAGTGCGAAGGAGCGCGATGTCGCGGCTCGGTGCGGGAGCGCGCCCAACGTCAACAAACACGAGAACAAGTTCACCGCCGCCAGCATCTGCAGCGGCGCACAACGCGTGCGGGCGAACAGCGCGCTCTGCCACGACGACGTGAAGCTGTCGCACACCATGTACACACACAGCAGCGCCACGCCGCTAGCACTCGTGCTCATACCCCCGCCCCCGCCCCCGCCCTCTGCACATACACACACGCACACACTGTGTCGCACGCCACGTACACGCACAGCAGCGCCACGCCGCTAGCACTCGTGCTCATACCCAAATGATTTAAACGGTCCCAATGGCATTTATTGCCGACATGTATAAAATAAGAAATTGATACGACATGTTAATAATTAAAGAAAGCTATAATACCATCGTCATGGCTGCCGAGCATGAAGAGCACCATTCCGACGGATATCATCACGGCCGTGATGTACTCGTACGACGCGTACTTGTTGCGAGATATCAATTTACCCATCAACATCACCGGGATCACCTTGCACGACTTCGACAACACCTGGATATGTTTATCTCCATATATTATAATGAAGGCAGGCCGGCAGTAGCGGAACTGTATGTGTGCAAGTGTAGTGTCGGAGCTCACCTGCGTGGGGAAACTGACGTACTTGAGCGCCTCGTACTGGCACCAAGCGCTGAGCACGTTGGTGAGCGCGCAGTACGAGAACTGGTAGAGCGGCGCCGGCACCAGCGGAGCGCGCACGCACAGCAGCCGCGCCACCGCCACCACCAGCGCCGCCAGCCGGTTCACCAGCACCAGGAATTGTGAGTCGTTGAACCGGACCAGGCTGCCGTCACTCAGCACGTAGCTCTACGCACCCACACACCTCACGTTACATCCACGGTACCCACAGAACAAAATTTACCTACATACTAAATCAAATCATCCCAATGAACCAACCTTAACATAAAAATACTTTAATTCAGTTCAGGCCCTGAGAAGACGCTTAGGAATGTCAAAACTGCCACTGCTTCAAAGAATCAACCCAGTCACCAAGTCGACAAACAGCTTATTTGATTTTTTATTAATGTTTAGAATAATTCTCCTAACTATAATATAAATAAAAAATCAGAGAGCTGGTGCTTTCTAAACATCGGTAACGGCGGTAAAGAAAACTTATTAGGTCAGTGAGCCTTTATTCCCGTTATAGAGAAATACTTTCAACGTTTATTTTAAAGGATTATCTACCTTCAGCCAATTCATATAGTCAACTACCAAAGTGAGGTACTCCGACCTGTGTAGAGTGTCCACTTAGCAATACATTCTTTAAAACATACGAATTAATATTTTTATTTATTTTATTATTTATATGCCTAACCTCTACACCTGAATATTTGCACTTTGAACATAAGTCAAGTATCGTCTGCAACATCAATCATGTCGGCACAGTTGTTAACAATTAGCGAGAAATAATTTATGTATTTCAATATAATGTAAAACCAAAAAAAGGTCCTAGAACCCTGTGAGATGCCAATTTGACAGCGGTATTTTAAATACGAAATTAGAATATCAAAAAGAGCTGTAAAAATACCATATTCTTACTTCTTATCGCTATTCATATCACTATGAGTTCTTAGCGTTACACTAGCGCCAGTTGTGGACTTCAATTTCGTGAAACCAATTTTCGACTATTGGTTTTTCTGTATTTCTTGCGCTTTAAAATGTTCTATTATTCTCAAAAGTATTACTTATCGAGGGAAGTACCGAAACAAGTCTGTAACATCCAAGACTATTCCTACAATCTGATTTAAATTAAGGAACCAATTAACTTATTTTCATTAAATTAGGAAAAGTTCCTTTTGCTATACACATGAGATTCCCCACATGTCTTGACGTGCTTCAGGTGTAATTGTATGAAAGGTTTTTTTTCAATTACACTAAAAGTTATAAGATTAGAATTTAAATTCATTCTATTTTACCCTTGGCCGGTACGCAAAGACATTTAATAGAGTTTGAATAATTCCTAAAGTAAGCATGAGACAACTTTCTATTACATAATGATCTTTTATACGCGGGACACAGTGAAAAATGTAAGAATTAACAACCAAAAAAAAAACCATTTCTATTCCAAAATGAATTTATTGTTTTGCAAAATATTATCCCTTAGCTTCGATACACTTTTATTACGAATAAACCAATTTTAAAAACACTTATGTCCCTTTCTGTGGTGATTTCGGAGACATGCTCAACAGTCTTTTGTGGTGTTTAAAATCGTTAACCGCCTAAATAACTCTTGATTTTTTAAACAGGAAGAAGTCGCACGGTGCCAGGTGTAGACTATGCAAGATGACCCATACTAACTACGTTATTCCCTCTTCAAACATCCATTGGTCTGTCTGGATACATAATTTTTGGTTATTTTTACAGCATTTATCAAAACCTTCCGGCAAACGAATGGTCGTATACCAATCGCTATTCACTGTACGACGATCCTCCAAAGCGTTAATAGCCGGTTGATTTATTTTATTAGGAAAATTAGCAATCATCCACTTTGCGGCAGACTAGACATTCGGCGCTTTGGTTGGTTTCAGCACATTTCGAAAGACACACATAGTCGATTGCTGCTTCTTGGGGTCTTAACTGTAAACCCATGCTACATCCCCAATCTCTATATCCAACTCTAAATTTGAATCGTCGAATTTGGTTTGCATGTCATTGTACTAAGAGACGCGGTTTATTTTTTAGGTCTCAGTTAAATTCATCGAGATTCATTGGCAACACAGTTTTTCCATACCCAATTTTTTTTTGTAATATTTATTGTATTTGATACTTGCCTATGCCCAAGGATGTAGGAATCTTATGGTAGGTTGTGACCTATGCCTGTCATATATTTTCATTGTTGCCAGCGGTAAACAGAAGGACCAGCACGAAATTCGTCACTGAGATTAACACGAAAGCGTTGGAGTTATGCAATCCAACTATCAACACTAGATTTGCATGTTTCATTACCAAGAGCAATTTGGAAGCGAGCGACACTATGCTGAGGCGTCAAACTATACTTGAAAAAGTAGTAAATCATGATACGAAATATTTTTTTTTTAGATCTGACTACGCTATTGACCTAGCAAGATCTTAACAGCTTCACCGGATCACGACACGAAAATATAAACGAGTTAAATCCATGGTAATATCTAAAATATTAAATATTTCAATATTATCAAAATGGCACCAAATCGCAAGTGCAAGCTTTGTCTCGAGTGTTCTATTCTCATAGAAATGGGTAAAATTTGATTTGACGTAAGACGCTTTTTTTCTTTTTTTTTTTCTCGAACTGACTACGCTATTGGCCTGACTAGGTCTTCACAGCTTCACCGGATTACTAAAGCACTCAGCCGGTGTAATACGTGTCGGATAACGTACCATTTTAATAGGTTGATGTTACAATTTGTATCATGGTCACATATGTATATTGATATGAAACATTTATTCGCGCACACTGCAGCTAAAATAGCCCCATATGCTGTCACGCCCCCCTTTACGTCACCGTTCCTAAAACTCTTGTGGTGCGCGCATATAGTATACACTTTATTGCTTTTTTGTGTGAGCTGCAAACTATTTCTACCACAGTATTAGGGTGGCCCAAAAACGTTTTTTTAAGGCTCTTAAACTCTTTCCAAAAAATAGTTTAAGTTTGTTTAATTTATTTTTTATTTGCAAAATCGTTTTTTTACTATATCTTAGCATTGAAATCATTAAGATTATGAAATCTTCATAAGGATATATAATATTAAAGTTCGCTCAATTTTTTTTTAATTTCCGAGTAGTACCTTAGACCTTTTCGAGCGACTTTTGAACATGAAAGAAAATTAAATTAGAATCAAAGATACTTTAGGCCTTGAGAAGTCTCTTATGAATGTCAAAGCGACCTATAAAACATAGTAAACTAAAATATTTACGTAAGAGACTCGAAAAAAAAAATGTTTTTTTTTGGGCCACCCTAAAAAGTATGATTTCTAATATTAAGTTAATTGTTTTACATATATCGGGCGCTCTGTGGAGATTAAAGCTTTGGATTAGTCAAAAAACCTGTGTCATAATTTTCTCCTGCAGCAGTCCCCAGACGAGGTAAGCACCCATCAGGCCCGTGAAGCAGAAGGCGAGCTCCGCGCCCCCCGCGCTACTATCCCCGCCCCCTTCCAGTGCGCGCCCCCCGCCATCCGGCAGCCGCTCCGCGTTTGGCCCAAAGCAAGCGAACAAACATCGCGATAAACACGTCTGGTTACCTACAATACAACCACAAACTCAACATTTCAGCCTAGGGGGAGTAATTCAAACCTGATGACGTAAAATACAGAAAATCCAATACAGAAAGAGTGCTGTCAGCAGTTCGCTAGCTCGCTAAGTGGGATATTCAAGTATGTATTACGTAATATATTACGTAAGCACTGATGGGGGTCCTTGATTTGCTAATTTTAATGACAAAGGGTAGAGGGGGGTGTCTCAGTGGCGATTAAGTCAGAAATATTTATTTAATTAATCAGAACAGACTGAAACATACTTATATACAAGTTTACGTAAGCATGGGGTGTTGGGGGTAACAGTATTGCTTACTTTTGCTGAGCAGGGCGAGGGGGCCTTTAGGAATCACAAAAATTCTGCTCACGTAATACTTAAACGCCCCCTCCACATTTTACACTATCCTTGAAACGCTTATGTCTCTATAATTTTATTAAGTAACATTAACAGAATATCAAACAAGTCGCAGTTTTAATTTTAAAAAATCGGGAATTCCAAGAAACTAACCTGTGGGAAAATGTGTTTAAAGTTTGACCATGTTGACACGTTCCGCTTAAATTTTTAAATAGATGCAAGCCCTTTAAGTCACTTGCAAAAGTATGGATAATTATATTACTATGTGATCGTTGTAGAAAATATCATTTGATTTGTAACATAAATACGTTTAAATAAGCATTATAAAAGGTACGCAGTTAATCCACTTTTTTATAAAATGTGTTATGCGAACATTTCAATGCAGAAGGAGTAACAACATAATGTGCTACGGTAATTAGCAAAAAACTGAATTAAGTTTCAATGTTACCGAAAAAACTACGTAATTTTTTAAAATTAAAAAACGGTTTCTGATTTATGCATTTGTTTGAATAAATAAGATAATTACCATTTATTAAAATATCCACTTATTTCAATTTAGTTCACTTTATTAATTAGATACTATCTTCGGAGAGTGGTTTTTCATACGTTTCAATTAAAAAGAGAGCAACCAGTCATGCATCTTCGTAGTTTTTATAGTATTGGAGTGGCTGTGAAATTGGACGTATTCATCTCGGAACGTTAATTTCCTTTCTACTGAAAACTCGAAAAAACATAAATTTTGAGTGAAATCTTTTTTGGATTAAAGGAGGAAATTATTAATATATATTCTATCAGAATAACGATACTGGCCAAGTTTATACGGACATTTTTATACAAGGTTCTACGTAGGTTTACGCTTCAAAATATTGCGACTAACAGATTAGAATCCAATATTGGTACAAAACAATACGGAACTTGCAACTATCGTATGTGTAAAAATAAAATTTAATTCTATTTTCCTCGATACTATTAAGATCGACATTTCCAGAACGAATGCAATTAAACCAAAATACCGTCGCGGTTTCCTTGCGGTACCTATTACATGTCCTTGATGTTGAGTGCTTTCATGATGGAAGTCATATCGGAAAATAAGGTTAAATTTCATTAAAAAAAAAACACCGAGAAGATAAATAAGCAATTGATTTCGAAACAGAAATCTCATAGCTACGCGTTCATTATTAATTTTAAATCTCAAATAAAACGGTAGCCAAAATTATTGTGTAAATTAAAACTTATCCGCTAATAAATTATCGCAACTGCTCAAGTGGAAACGGTATTCAAATAAAACAACACCTGAGAGGATATGAGTAATTTGTATAAGTCGAGGCCGTAACACAATATATACGATACTGAAATACATTAACCATATAAATTTATTACAAAATCTTTCTACATATTACGTATTATATACTATGCAATACTTTATTTCTTTTGAGGGCTGTCTATTATTTATTTATTCGTTACACCAACACAAAAATAAGACAGCAAAAAATTAACTCTTACAAAAAAGAAGAGCGTGAGTTAACATGCGGTAGAAGTGTAACTTAATATTCTGATTGTTTTTAAGAGAATGAGATAAATACATTATGGAGGTTGTAAACATTAGTTTTCAACATTAATTCGTAATATTTTAATATACGTACGGATGTTATTATTACATCTCAAAGAATAATTGTTAAAAGTGCGCGATAGTCACTACGATCCAACAGAAAATAATGTGCTATAGATTTCAACGTTTCTCTATCACTTCGTATATATTTTTAGTACATTAGAATATACTATCTAATTTTTTCATAGCCTAAAACTCAGGGCTTTTTTGTGGAACCACACGAGAGCAAACAGTGCTCTTAATAGGAATTTCGAATATATCGAAAGTTTCCATAAACAATGAAAAAAATAGAAGAGTTTGATAAGAAATTATAAACAAATTAATTTCGGTAACTTGGTAACAAAAATTTTTGGATTATTTTAATGTCAAAGTTATCCAAATTAAAAATGTAATCTATCTTTCCGAACAGTTACCGCATCGCACGGAAAAGCAAAAGATTTTTTTTTTCTTGAACTGACTACGCTATTGACCTAGCAAGGTCTTAACAGCTTCACCGGACTGCCCAAAAGAAATACATAAATGGATTTTATAGATTGGATTTATAGTTTAAGAGCAAATTAAATGATATTGTTTTCAATCTATGCGAATCAATCTAACTATCGCATAATTTTCGTTGGTTTCCGTTCTGAAAATTTTATAACAATATCTTACGATTATATGCCACGAGTCCACAAAATAACAGTATCCATTCTGGGAACTTTTGAGATACAAAAAGTTACGGAAATCGAAAATTAGTGCACCCAAAAAGAAGTGACAAAAAAGGCTTGCTGAAACCTATAATATACACATTTGTACATATCTCTATTTCGTTACACATTTTCGTTTCAATTAAAAATTTAATGTTTTGAAACACATGACATGAAAAACTGCCGGCATGGTGTCACACTTTCCGGAATCAGCCGGTGTGTATTAAGTCATCAAGTAAATCAAACTAGATATTAGAATGTCTGAACCCCACTAGATTATTACCAATATGGTCTTAAACCTGTCACAATTATCATCTTTCATTAAATATAAAAATATATGTAAAAAGAATGCTTGTTGACCTCTCATATTAACATAAACCTATCATTTTATTTCAGAATATTAAAAGGTTATCGGGAATTCCGACTCATTAAGATATCTTATTATCATTGTAAATAGTTTTTGGAAATATTGGTCTGATTTCAAAAATCACATAAAAACCACGTTTTGCTTTGAGATCAAGGTATTATACAAAGTCGTGAGTGGTTGATAGTAACATCAGGAAGGGATTTCTCATATTATCTTATGGGGAAGATCAACTCACGTAAGATAATAATAAAAATCATATATCTTCGTAATATTACAGCATCTTGCACCGAGAAATAAAATCGTCAAGAGACATAGTGACAACAAACGTCATTAAACCAATAAAAATGTATAATGTTATGAAGCTATCTAGTTTAAATTCGAATTATCTGAAATGAGAACTGCAAATACAACGCCAAGTAATATATTTGACCACATCATATAGTGTGTTGAGTTGAAAGGCGCTGTCACAACGATAGCGTTCGTACATAATCGACAGAACCTATTCTCTCTCCTTCCTCTTTCCTTTTTCATCTCACATGGGTATTAATACTATTGAAGACGGCAAATCAGCTCGTTTAGTGCGTATTCATGTAGTTAAGTTGAAGTTCATTTACTAAACGGCTGAGTGCCTTATGCGCTCGCCTTAGTAGTCCGGTGAAGCTGTTAAGACCTTGCTGGGTCAATAGCGTAGTCAGATCGAAAAAAAAATAATTTACTAAACAAACAAGAAATGAAATTTGCTAGTAGCCTTATACGATTTGAAAATTAATAAATATTTAATGTTTTTATTTCAGTCTCTTTGAGTGTAATCACAATTCGTTTGCAACTATAGATTGTCCTATTTGTTTAACAACTAAGGCTACGGAAGCAAAAGACATGTGACATTAAGTTAGATGTATTATTGATTTCTGTAAGTGTTCCGCTGTTACTTTACAGATCAATAGACTTGATTTATGACAAAACGGTTGCCTCCATAGAATACAATAAAGTTATTTGATCACGCGATACCACTTATTATTAAAGCGTTTCTCTGAATTATGGTAACTGACAGTTATCCTTTTAACAATTATTTTACTAGTTTGTCATTTAGTCAAATAATAAAATATGTACAACTGGTGAGGTTTGTACACACGCTAACTGATACATATGCTATGTAATATTCCATCGCTTCTATAATAACAAACCCTATAGTTTCGGAATGGGACCACATAAGCTGTGAAAGTGTGTGGCGAATTAGAGATAATGATGACGATAACAGTAAAGTATGAAACAATACATTTTGTTCCCATACACATTATGTACAAAACGTAAAGTTTCTCTATCAATGGAATATAGAAAATAAATAGTTTACACTATAATTAAATCTCATTTAAAGCCAAAGGTGGAACGTAAAATATTAAATATAATAAAACTCACTCACTGATCTTATCGAAATAGTTTGTTTTTTGTAGATATTTGTACAATATGAAGCCGGGCACCAATATCGTCGAGTAGCCGGCCAAGTTTAGAAGTAAACGGAAAAACCTGGAAATTATATAATTTTCGTTACAGTTAAGGGGCCGTTCAAGTATTAGTCAGCAGATTTTTTTTAATTTCTGGTCGTCCCCTTCCCCCACACCAGCAAATTAAGCAATGCACTTACCCCCCTCCCCCCTTGTTTACGTAAACAATTATATAGGCATTTTCAGATCTGTTCTGGATAAATCAATATTTCTTATGTAATCACCCCACTCAAATAGCCCAACCTCTATGTCATCAAAAATAAGCAAATCAAGAATAGCATAAGCCCCCTCCCCCCATTAATGCTTACGTAATATTTGAATGATCCTAAATTAACACGCAGGAAATATTATCGACTCCAGACTACACGAGAGGGTAACGAGGGTGACGGTATTTTTTAACTATTTTTTGTACTTATTTACCCTAAATGTTTTACCGGATTTTGTCATATGAGATGTCTTTAGATTCAAAATCAAAAATCAAAATCAACGTCGACAATATGGTAGTGAAATAGACATATTTAACTATGACATCAGGGACTCGGGAAAGATACCAATGCTCAACTGAAGAACTCCTTTATTAATATAAATAGAAACATGTATTTTTTGTCTTTCTAACTGTATTCCTTTAGGTCACATATTGCTAAAGCTTTTTTATTTTTGGAAACAATTATTTAATAATCCATTAGATTATTTGAGTTGAGTAGGATATTACAAGTTTTTTGTCATTGTTTCAATGAACTAATAAAATATAAAGCAAGTCAGAATCAGTGCCCCATAGTATTATTTCACATTCAGTTGTGCACAATAACCAAATAATATTATGTAAAACACCACCAATATTACCTAATATAGAGCCGAATAACACAAGATTATGAATAAAATATACAATTTCATACATGACACTGCAAGATCTGGTCAAAAACTCCTTCAGCTAATTTCACACACAATTTGTTTTAACTAACTAAATAATAGAATAGAATCTAAAAAAAGGCTTACCATGAATACTCTATATCTGTGAGGGAACCTGACTGTTCATATGCCTCAAGTAGCTCCTGATACAAGGAAGTAATCAACCACATCAACAGCATGCACGACACGCCAACAACCCTGTAGGTAGTCATATTACAATCAGCATCCAATTTATATATACGCTATAGTACTAAAATAACTTTAGGGCTTAAGAATACCCCCTATGAAAGTTAAAACACTACCACGGGTTCAATAAACAAACCAGATATGGAGGATTTGGCAAGAAACTTGATGTAGATTTCAATTTTATTGCATTATAATTTATATGTATAATTTTTATAATACTATACATAGTACATCAGATTTTTAAAATAATAGATTGAAAAGTAATTTACTATACAATAGTTCTCAAGTAAAACAATCTGTCTAAAACCAGTAGACAAAATATTAATGGTTTACCCACTATATTGAGTATTGAGTATTTCATTATAAAAAGTTGTAAGCACACTAGAAATAAACTTAATGGTAACCATTTATGTATTGTTATTATCTGTACAAAAATATACAATATTTCCAAACAATTGTCTCCAGAAGGTTTTAATAAATAAAATGGTAAGATGACTCATTTATACACACTATACTATATGTCTTTTTATTGTATAAATTCTTTAAAATAAATAGTTTAGTAAGTTAGGCAATGAGCCTTAATGGCTCCAACACAGTTATTAACTACAGCAGTTACTAATGTCATGTAATTATAACTATAACTTGAAAAATAACATAATGTTTCGTAATGAAAGTTAACATAATTTATTATTTAGTATTAATATAGTTATAATTACAATTTTATTAATTTGTATAAATATATAAAATACTTGGGCAATAATCTTCACTTTCTCTTGAAAGTATTATTGATATCATAAATGTAATTATGAAAACGACCAGAATTTCATTACTTTTGTTATTAGGTACACCACAGAGTGACCAAGATAATTCTACTCTGGACAACCAAGTGATATACATGGAGAATACAAAAGGCAAATCAAATCAAACACTAGGGATAATTACAACTTCATGACAAGTTTAATAACTGTGAAGGGATCAAAAATATCAGAAACATTAGTGTATTTAATATCTTTTCAATTTTTTTACTCTTATAGGAAAAATATAGGCATAATATGATTTCACATGAAAATAAATAAAATTTCTATACTATTTCAGAAACATATTCAAACAATGTTAGACAAAAGCAAACATTTCACTTATACAATATTTCTTTCATTAAAAAATCACTTTTGTATGTTACCTGACATTTCGACGCATCACTATAATTAATGATGTCTTATAACTACACCAAAGTGTTTTAGTACACAACTGAAACTGTTAACCGACTGAACAACAATAAAGGAAATATGTACTTAAAATACACTGTACATACTTTGTAAATTATACTGTAATTAAACACACGAATTATACTTCAATTTTGAATAATTAACAAGATATATGACACTACAGCTCTAATCTACTTTATTGTTTTATTGAGTTTCAAGAATTGTTCAAAAATCCTTTTTTCTATTTCAGACTTTGTAGTTGGCTAGATAGAGTGACAATAAGCATGGACTGCACTTTGGCTTCATATTGTATTTAATTTTGTTTCAAGTACTCTAACTTTAGTATCATGTCAGATTTTTACCTAAAGCTATTACAATATGCAAGGTAGAATACAAATGGATCAAGCATATCGTTCTATAGCTAGCATTTAATAGATTTGACAATAGAATATATTTTTTTAATATTGTAGAATAAAAGTTGTATTTGTATTTCATATAGAATACAAATAGACAAACATTCCACCTTTACTCTATAACTGTTTGAATCTATGTCAATACAATTATCTCTCATTATTTGTTAAATTGCCAATGTAGATATTAACCTTCACACCTTAAATGTAATATAGATAGGCAGAACATTATAGATAGTTTCAAATAAATTACTCATAATAAATTATGAAATTTTAATTACTTATAAGTTATACTGACAAATTATAAATACTATTCTATATGGTCTAATTGTACTTTAATGATCAATTTATTATAGTTATGTATTTTACTTCAATAGAACAAACCAGATATATAAAATGTATTTTGGGTTTAATGGGAATTAATGTGTGGTATTTTATAATTGATGTTTAATTATTTTGTTAATTACTTTGAATATACATCAGAATTGGATGAGAATGCAAGAAAATTATGAGATAACCTTGTAAAGAGTAATTATCACACAAATACCTGTACATTAATTCATAACATTTGTGGACCATAATATTGTTACTCTGACCTAAAACTATTATTACAAGCTTCGCACATTTTTTATTCTTTCAATTCAATTCAGTCTTACAAATACTTTTACAGTAAAAACATTTAAAATCAGAACTTTTTCAAACCATCTGTAACACTAAGGTATGTTTGTATGGGATTTTAAATCTTTATGAAGTTTATAGTAATTATACCTGTTAGTTCATTTCAAAAACATGATAGATATATTAAAAATATATGTATAATTAATAGTTCCTATGTACATTTACTATTTGTTTTACATTTTGTGACTCTAATGCAGTAGTTTTTAGTATTATGTAAGCATTAATCCATATACATTTCGGCTTTAAATCTCTGTTGATTATACATAAAGAACTATAAGGCTTTGCATTTTTAAAAGGGTTATTAAACCTTAACTGGTAAACTATTTCAGATTGAAATAATTAACGGCGGGATCTTGAACATTACTTTTGCAGCATGCATTGCTAATATAAAATGTGCCCAATACAACACACAATTTATTAGTGACAAAATTTTCAGTCTGTACGACATGGAAACGATACTGCTAACTTCCCTTGTCAGCGTTTTATACAAATATATAACGTGGTGTCATTTATTATACTGTAGTATATTATTTCGGATAATTCTAATTCGTGAGTGTAAGCCATGTAATTTAGTTAAATTAATGTTTAATATTATTTAATAACTTACCCAACTAATATTCTCGATCGCATTTTAAATAATATTATTTACAGAAACACCTATTTATTATTTCATGGAAATGTTAAATGTAGTAATTAAAATTTAAAGTTAGTAAGATCCATTCTGTGTATTTAATATAATTTATCATATCACATTATTTTCGCAAAAAAAAAAACACTGCAACTTTTCTGATATCTTCGAAAACTTTCTAATAGACTTGTGTACAGTGTAGTTCCGTCGTAATAGTTCCTGGAACTATTTTCTCTATCGGAAAGATGTCCGTTCAATCCGAGTGTCAGATAAAATAGTTCCAAATAGGACTGTTGATAAAATATCATTATATCGAAATATCGATATTTTTATCTTAAAATATCGATATTTTTTAGTAATATTTTTTGGGCGATATATCGATATTTTGATATTATAATTTGGATATCGGCGGTCGATATATTTTTTATTCGTAATCATTCTCTTAGCCTTATTCCACCTAGGTTGAATCGATACATTATGTTTTTCTTTTCCAGTCTCCTCAGTCAGATATAATATCAGAATTCACACCTATTACTTATGTTATTTTTACATACTTTATCCATACTTTTCTCGGTTTCCTCTACTTTTATATCTATTCACCTTCATACTTAAAACTATTCTAGTTATGTCTTTCATCTCTCTTTATGACATGCCTGTATTATACTAACCTATTATTTCTCAACTTCTCTGTCACTGGTGATGTTTTCAAACTTTATCTGATACGTTTTTATTCTATCACTTCTAGTTACACCATACACCTTAACAATCGCAGCTCTGCAGCGTACAGTTTTTCTCATCCGTTTCTTTTGTAACCTAGCACTCGGATGCATGCAGTATGACTGTCTTATAACAATTTTATACGCCTTCCCCGTGAGTTTCAAGGGCATTCGTGGATCGCATAACCTGAACATCTTTCTCCATTTCGTGCATCCTGGATTTATCCTATTCCTTCGGTTTTTGTCTACGCTGCCACGTTTTGAATCAATGAATATGAAGCAGGCTAGTAGTAATCGTAGTACCTAGTGAAACAGCTGAACATATAAAGTAAATAGTATTTTAAAAATCTCGTGCTGAAAAATATTCATTACCATCAGCCTGTAAAAGAGCCACTGCAGGGCTACAGACCTTTTCCTGAAAGAAGGTATAGACATAATCACCACACTAGCCCACGGCGTATTGGCAATTTCAAACTCTGAAAAAACCACAATTGTACGTTTTCTCACATATAGTAATACTACCAGAACATCTCTCAGGCTCAGGTTTTCTCACGGGGTTTTCCTTGACCGTCAGACGATACTGTTACCAATTTTAATTAGTAAGTGCACGCGAATTTAATAAAATTCATTATTACACACCGGGGTTCGAACCAGCAGACATCGAAATGTTATTCTACTAGTTTCACTAGTAGACTACCACTATTTAAAAAACTTGGTAACCGATGGACTGAAAAATATTGGTACACATAATTATCTTATTTAGATAAAACAATAATGATGACGATTATCAATATGATTGAATGACGTTTGTGCAAGTAGCTCTTAGAACTGTACTGTACTGTACTGTACAAATATACTGGATTAAAAACTGTAAATCAATGATAAGCTGAATTGCATTTTTTTAACATAGCCGATACATATCGATATATCGAAATATCGATATTTTTCTCCAATATATCGAGGTCAGATATTGATATATTCATAAATATCGATACATTGAAAATCCGATATTTTTAAAAATATCAATAGTCCTAGTTCCAAAATTCCATGTGTCTTATCAACTAATGAACGAATTTCCGAACATGTTCCAAACTGACCACAGAGCCGATCTAAAATAACCGAGTCCTCCTGAACCCGAACCGAATAAATATGAATTAGGGATGTGGAAAAATAATCGATTATTATTTTTTGATAATCGTATTTTTATAATCGATTTCTATAGCAAAATTAATCGAATTTTAATAGATCGATTATAAAAATTACACGTTGAAGTCGATTTCCATGAACAGTGCCATTTATGTAACGCACGAAAAAAACTTGAAGTTATTTCATTATTATTTACAAGTTAAGAGTGAGATAATAGTCTCTAGTAAACAATAAAAGTGTCCTCTAACCGTAAAACATCTAAAAGCGGCGTGCTTAAGTATTTTAAAACGAAAAAGGAAAATAACACAGCAATATGCGTGTACTGTCCGAAGAATAACAAAAGATTTGTAGTAATACTACAAATTGAAAACAGCACGTAGAACGAAAACATTGACTTATATTTTAGTTTTTGAGATATTTTCACAAGTTGTCATTTTGTTAGGATGCTCATCACTTCATTCTCATTATAATAAAATGGAAAATTTGTATCAAAGATGATATTTGGTTTCCTTATTCTTTACCCTGAAAGTTTAAAAATGCATTTGCTTTGATTTTTAGTTTTAATTTAGTTATTTTTTATTCATATTATATTACCTGATTATCTATCTGATAAATTGTTGATATGAATCGCTTAGGTTCATTATATGGATATGACAAGCATGCACATTTATGAATAATAGAAAAAATCTTTTTTTCAGAAATCGATTATTTATTTTTGAAAAATCAATTAATATTGGAATAAGAAACATCGATTTTTATTTAATCGGTTTTTTCCATTAATCTCATATCCCTAATATGAATTTTAAGTACTTTAAAGTAGTTGGAAGAAAAGGTTTCGTATTCTGTTCTGCAATAATGACGTACAATGCATTAAGGACGAAACTGGTTTATTAATATTTAACTTCATTTTTCGTTTGCACATACCCTTGATTGCCTCTAAGGGTCCCATCTCACTTAAAGCAAATATTATTGAATAGTAGATTATATGTATTTCAAAAAGTATAAAGAAAGCACGTATGTACATACAAATACTGTATATATTTGAAAGTATTGAGGAAAATATTTTAAATATTCACCAGACTACAACTTTGGTCTCTTATATCTTGGTTAACAGTTCTAAGACTGCAGAGTATGAAGGTAAATCAACATTGCCTACGTGGCAATGTATTTCAATTAATCAAAGGAACTGTATGGACCTATTTGGACACTGACTGCAAGACATGAACCGAAACCATACATCTTAACTTATGGAACTAGATAGTTCCACGAACATGTTTCCCGGACATAGTTCCGGATGGTAAGTAAATCGTACCATATTCAATCGGCTCCAGGATATGATTTGTACATGTCTACTTTCTAACGTCAGTTATGTTTTATCAGATGTCAGCATGTGACAAATCTTATGACTTTGACAACTAAATAGTTACCACTTTACAAATATATGTATTGCAATTTGTAAATTTATTAGGTATTGCAATTTGTAAATTTTACACAACATAAGAGACACGGAATAAAGAATAGAGAGTTTCTTCCGTGATTAGACACCTCGCACCCAATGATATTATACTTGAGTCGCGTAGAGTCAAAGGTGACCATTTCACTTTTTGGCACTTTTGACATAATGATGTCAAAAAATTCAGTATATTGAAACTTAACAACTCGCTCATGCATTTCTTAATCAAACATAACTAATTTGCTAATTATATGGACATGAAATCTCGATTTGGTTTCAAAAACGGCAATATTTCATTGGGTCAGTGTCAAAAGCTGCGTTAATGTACGCTTAACCAATCAGAGCAATGCATGCAATCACGTGACATGTCGAAATTAGTATTTTGTATGAGTTTGAGCTGCCAATTTTAGCTGTTTTATTGAACATTAAATGACCACAAATTAACAAATTTCTTGAAATCGTAACTATGGACCCCACTGTTGCAAATACTCGTTGTTCAAGAAAACGCCAACGAGATCCAGAAAATTGTAAATAAAACGTTGCTAAAAATCGTGCATAGGGTTGCTACTTAAACATTTTTTAAGTTTTTTATTTAAGTCGAGACTATTTTAAAAAGTATTTACTAATTAAATAGCAATGAATTTAATTACTGAAAGTAACACCGCTCACTGCTACCCGTTTTATTCACATGATTATTTATGCGGTCTATTGGTATTTTAGATTTACAATATGTGTACTAACAATAATAATCATAAATGGAGACGAAGTTAGTAGTTGTTTATAGAAGTATAATTAAAAAAAAATACTTTTTTTTTATTATATAAAAGGAGGCGAACGAACTGGTGGGTCACGTGATGTTAAGTGATCACCATCGTCCATAGACACTAGCGACATCAGGAACGTCGCAAGTGCGTTGCCAACCTGTATATGGGAGAAGGGGAGGCGAAGGAAAGGGAAAGCAGGAAAGAGGAAGGGACGTGGGCCTCCGGCTCTCTCACTGACCGAAAGAAAAACACAACAATGCAAGCACTGTTATTTCACGTCGGTTATCTGTGAGAGGAGTGGTACTACCCTGGAGGAGCCGACCCATTCATGCTGAAACCAAAAATAGCTTCAGCGGGGCTTTACCACCTACCACATGTAACTTGTAACTTTCCGCCAGTTTTTTTTGCTATTTTTTATGCTTACTCATTACTGGTTTGTAATAACTGGTTATACCCGTATAATAGTCTGATAAAAAGATATTAAGTGGCGTGAATCCAATAAAAAAAAAACTGTGCAGGGATAACGGTGTCCTTATCCCGTTAACTCAACACAAAAGTCATGTGCAGGATAACACACTTAGTTGTACAATATAAACAAACGTTCTGTTAACCGGGGTCCGGGAGTTCAAGTTTAAAAAAAAAAACTATTTAAATTGTTCTAAAATATAATTAAAGATTTGGTAGAATTAGTAAATAGAAACACAATAGAATGAGACGAAAGAAACGAGTACCTCAAACGAGGGCCGAGATTGAACTAACTTCTGTTGTTAGAGTTATTATTAGCTTTCTGCATAAAATGCTGAGTGCATGGATTAAAGTATCTATACTGCAATATTGTCATACAAAGGGGAAGGTATAACAACCCCCCCTTTAAGAGGAAACTTATAAAAACATATAAGTTTTCAATAATTTTAACCCACACGCAAACGAGGGTGTTCTGTTTCCATTTCTATTTCAGAATTTCCTTCCTTATTAATAACTAGTTTTTTAGTATTGTATAAACCTCTGAGGTATCCGTTTCTTTTACAAACATAGAAAATAAAAATACAAAAACATAGAACACAAGATAATACGCTTAAAATAGGAAAACTAATATGATTATTCCAGTTATCTGGAGATTGTATAAAATTTAAGTCCTTGATAATTTTATCCGAGGCTAAATTTAAAGTTTTAAGATTATCCAGGTTAACATTCTGTATCTTAGAAATAGGCAAGATTTGTTTTCTAATTTGGCTTAGGCTACAGCAACTATCATTAAGAATATTAAAAGTAGACACAACATTAGGCACATTTATCTTAGGGGAGACTTTGCTCACTAGTTTAAAATTCTTATGATAACCAATACATACAGTTGGAATACTAAGTACACCTGTACCGGATATAATAAGTTCGCTTACATCATTGTTACTGCATTCGATAGAAAGTTTAGAAGATTTAGATTGGACAAATATAAATTTTCCATTATGTAACTTATGCCATATATCAATGTCACCATGAATAATTTTGTATTGACAACTTTGAGGTAAGTTTGCTACAGATTTTGTTATGATTTCAATTTCACAGAAAGGGTTTCCAGGTATTGTATAAACATCAGTCATTTCACACAGGTAAGTTTGAGTAGTTATCATGTTTTTGCAAGAATTTAAACTTTCCAGATACGTGAATGAAGATTTATCTTTACTTACAGCTATGTACTCTTTAGAGGGTAAGATCATCACAAACGAATTATAAGAGTCAGTAACATGTGAGGTTGGCAAAGGTATAGTCTTATATAAATTATATTCTAGAGCACTAACTAAAGGTATCTTAATTACGAAAACTAACTTACTATCAAGATAATAGCAAACTAAATTAGCAACATTTAATAGAATATGAATATTGTTAAGTTCTAAGTTTATTGGAAAATCTCTATACTTAGGAACTACTTTAAGATTACTGACAATGTCTTTATACAATTGGTTAGGAGTTAAAATAGATGGATGCAATACATTCGATTTCACAAACAAAATAGAATTTAGTATATCTTCAACTTTGAAAGAAAGAGACAAGAGATTAGAATGTAAAATATTAAAAACGTTATCAATTTTAACTGTTTTAGTTAAATTATCAATTTCGATAGACATTTTGTGAATAGCATCGTTCAGTTTAGCTTCATTAATGTTTATTTCTTGCAAGGATTGATTAATACTTGATACAGCTATTTGAGATACAATAATACTTTTCTGTATAGAATTAGCAATAATTTTATCATTGTTATATAAATTTTGAATGGCTTTGTTATAGTTTTCGGCATCGTCTTCGTCCATGGTGCCAAATATATGCTTAAAAACAGCACCTACACCGGCAAACCATGCTGATCGTTTAGATACACTATTAGATACAATATGTGAAATAGAATCGAAATCGCGTGAGATATCTTTGTATAATGAATCTAACGGTTCTAACATGTTTTGACATTTAGAATACCCTATTTCCTTATTTTCGCGGCATTGAAATCGAATAATATTAAAAACATCGTTGATGTTTCGGATATAGCTTTTATATGGAGACACATCTATTGGAATTATGATATGAAATTGGTCATTAATGGTCTTTAGGGTGCCAACAGGGTCGAATAATATACCAGGACTCTTAGTGACGTATTCCACAAATTGATTGTCATCAGTTGTTAAGGCGGTCCTACAATGAGCGACGATGATTCTGTAAATCATAATTACTAATTTAATTTGATTTGTGTATATAAAAGTGTATGTTGTATATAGGAATTGTATATGTAAATAGGTATAAGTAAATAATTAACTAGAATGTAGAAGTAAAAAGTATATTTATTCGTAAATATCGAAATCATCCTTGATTTGCAGGCTTAACCTGGTCGAAATGATGATTAACATTACGTCGATTAATAAGGAGAGTCAGAGTATTGTTAGTATTTACTTTAACAACTTTATAGGGACCTTTCCATATAGAGGAAAGAGCTTTTCGAAGTCTTAGATGATTTTTCAGATAGACGTAGTCACCGACTTTATACTGGACAGAGCGGCTATGTTTGTCATAGTAAGTTTTTGATTTTTCTTTTGAACTTTGGATATTTTGCAAAGCTTTTTCTCTAGATATTTTAAGTCGATGGTGAAGCATTTTGATGTATTCCGGATAAGTGATATCAGAGCGTAGTTCAAAGACAGAGTCGGGGATGAAAGGTTTATGCCCGAAGACTAGTTCATATGGGGTAAAACGGGTTGTAGTGTGGACTGTGCTATTATAGGTGAGCATAGCAGTGTACACGAATTTGTGCCAATTAGATTGGTTCTCATTCACGTATGATTTTAGATATTCTTTTAGTGTTGAGTGACTTCTTTCAAGAGCACCTTGAGTTTGGGGGTGGTAAGGTGAAGACCAGATCTGTTTGATTTTTAGGAATTCACAGGTTCCTTTAAACAGCTCTGCAGTGAAATTTGTCCCTTGGTCTGTAAGTATCGATTTTGGAATACCAAAGAGAGTTATGAAATGAACTAAACATTCACAGGATTCTTCTGCTGTAGCATTCGAAATAGGGTATGCAATAGAAAATTTCGTGAGGTCATCCTGAAGAGTGAGTATGTATTTTAATTTTAATAATCCAGCTTCAGGCAGAGGGCCAACAATGTCGAGGCCTACTCTTTCAAAAGGGCGAGTGGAGGTAGTCGTAATTTGCATGGGAGCTCTATTAATTTTACGAAGCGCTTTGTTTGACTGGCATAATTTACAGTTTTTTATGTATTCCTCTATCTCGGAACGCATATTCTTCCAATAATAGCGTTCTTTGATCCTATCATACATTCTGTTTGAACCTACATGTCCGGCAATGGGGATATCGTGATTTTCTTTTAAAATCTTTGCTACTTCAGTTGGGACGGGGTATATAATCGTGTTGTGGTGAATATTGATAGTTATATTAGTGTTGTTAAAAAGGTACATAAGCATGCCATAAATTTTAACAAAAGAGTTTTGTTCAAAAGGATTCCTGAAATCAGATATTGCAATTCATTAATACTTCCTGTAAGTAAGATATCGTCTCTGACTGACTTTAGTGTTTTAAAGATATCAGGATAGGTGCATGTATCGAAGTAGTATACCTTCGTCAAAAGCAGATAGTAAGTTTTCCCTTTTATAGTGTATTTTTTGAAGGAATGAAGTTCACGTTCACCATCATTAATAGGGTCATCTGATGCAGTTAGGATGTCTTGAATGTAGGGGTTTGATTCATCGTAATCAATTGACACAGGAACAAGAATCGTTTTTACATTGCTTTTGAGTAGGCTTTCGCTATGTTCCTTTATGTATGTATTGTAGGTTTCATTTTTGTTTGAAAAAGATTTTATAAAGTCGGAGTAATCTTTGTTAGAGTTGGAAGGTATGTCGTCAATATGTCTCGCCGTTTCAGAGGGAATATTCAATGGTAGAGACGGTTCCAAAGATGGAACAAGATTCGGTGGAGAGAGAGAGTCAAGAGAAGAATGAGGATTCATTGGAGTTGGAGGATATAGTGGAGTGAAGTCTATATCTGGTTCATTGAAAGGGCTAATACCCAAATCTTTGAGTTCTATTAAATCATCATTATTGTCTAACGGAAGGTTGACATCTTGAGGAGGAGCGTCATTAGGTAAACCAGATGTAGTAGGTTGAGGGCCGACATCGTCTTGGATAATAGGATTGACGGGATAACGCGACAAGGTATCGGCATTGCTATTTATTTTGCCTTTTTTGTAAATAACCTCGTAATCGAACTCTTCGAGTTTTAGTCTCCATCTTACCAATTTAGAACCGGGTTCTTTACAATTGAATAGCCATTTTAAGGGCCGGTGATCGGTAACAATAGTGAATTTTTTGCCATACAAGTATGGTCTGAAAGTTTTTGTTCCAAAGATAATGGCCAAACATTCTTTTTCAGTGACACTGTAGTTGCACTCGGCTTTGTTCAATGTCCTTGATGCATAAGCAATAGGGCGATCGCTTCCTACAGGACCTTGTGAGAGAATAGCGGAGATTGCATAATTGGATGCATCACATGTTAAAAGGAATGGTTTCGTAAAATCAGGGTATGCCAAAATGGGTGCTGATATCAATGCATTTTTGAGATGTTCAAAGGCAAGTTGTTGGTCGTTATTCCAGTTAAAAGGAACATCTTTTCTGAGGAGATGGGTTAATGGTTTAGCAATTTTAGATAGATTAGGAATGAAACGTCGGTAATATGACACTAACCCAAGAAATGATTTGATGTCTCTTGGGCATTTAGGGGTTGGAAAATTTTGGACAGCATTAGTCTTTTCCGGATTCGGTTTCACGCCTTGATCAGTAATAATGTGACCGAGGTAAGATACTTCTTTACGGAGAAATTCGCATTTATCTGGCTGTAATTTTAAGTTGAAAGTCCTGAGTCTGTCGAAGACGTTAGATAAGTTTTTCATGTGAGTATCCAGATCGTAGGAATAGATAACGATATCATCTAGATAGACGAAACACTGAATGCCTTGTAGGCCTGAGAGGGCAGAGTTCATTAATCTCTGAAAAGTGGCTGGGGCGTTTTTAAGACCAAATGGCATACGGGTGAATTCAAAATGGCCTTGGGGGACCGAGAATGCCGATTTGGGTGCGTCCTGTTCTGAAATTTTAATCTGGTGAAAACCGGAAGCAAGATCTAGTGTACTAAAGTACTTACATTTGCCAAGCTGATCTAAAATTTCTGAAATATTAGGAATTGGGTAAGAATCTCCAATAGTAATATCATTTAGCTTGCGGTAGTCAATGACTACGCGCCATTTTTGCTGACCAGATGCATCGGTCTTCTTTGGAACTATCCATATTGGAGATGACCATGGAGATGTTGACGGTTTAATGATTCCATCATCAAGCATTTTGTTAATCTGAGACTTTACCTCCTGTTTATGGATTTCAGGGAACCTATATGATTTTGTATTAATTGGTATTGAAGAAGATGTAGTTATCTCGTGTTGTAAAGTGTCGGTGTATGTCAGTTTATCATTAGGGAGATGAAATATATCGGAATAAGCAGAACAGAGGTCGTATAATACATCTGTTTCTTCAGTATTCAGATGGGAGACTCGCAAAAGATTCAATACTTCCTCAGTTCGATTCAGAGTATTACAATAACCATTAGAATATGTCGTGTGTGTGACCTCATGCATATTAATGTTATGCAAGGGTGTGATCTCGAATTTTATTTTGGAATCTATGTGTATTGGGGAGTCAGAGGTGTTTACGACTGAGACGTTTACTCTTGAATTCGGCTTTACTTTAACAATGCAATTTGCCACTAAGAGAGATTCGATTGGATTCTGGTCGAGAATGAGCCCCTCATTGACGTTGGGATTTGATACAGCGCATTCAATTATTGTTTCAGTCCGAGCGGGTATAGTAAATAAGGGTTCAGTGAATTTTATCTTCAGTGTTATTTCGTCAACTTGGAGTGTGTTTTTGGCATAATCAATTTTACAATCGTATTTGGAGAGGAAATCATTACCAATTATACCGTCATAAGGAAAATCAAGACTGGGGACGATGTGAAAGTGATGGTTTAATAGATCAAATTCCATAGATATATGTCCAAGCGAGTGCATGAGGTGTTCTGGTGTTCCAATGCCACTGAAACTTATTATGTGTTTCACTACTTTAGGCATTATTTCTACGGCATCTACTTTTAGCAGACTGATGGATGCACCACTGTCTACTAGGAGTCTCAATGGTTTGGAAGAAACTGTCGTTTGGACTTCCACAAAAGGTAAGTGTCTCTTTATTGGATTTGTTGTAATATTATATGTTTTTAATACATTCTTTTTATTTTCAGGAGCTTGGCATGTGGGACACGATCTGGCATTGCTTTTAAGTGAAGTTTCTGATTTAGCAGAATCATTGTCATCATAACGTAGATTGCCCGATGTAGAAGTAGAGATAGAAACAGCGGCAGGGGCAATATGTTCATTACATGGATTAGATACAGCGATAGGGCCACTGTGAGTTCGGGGCTGGTTACCCTGTTTGTTAGTGGACATAGATACAGTGATAGGG